>JAPZDZ010033833.1:0-12378 GCA_029783805.1 Acanthurus tennentii
TAAAGCTGCTGGGCCTGATAACATCCCTGGCCGTGTACTAAAAACATGTGCCAACCAGCTAGTAGATGTCATTACTGGCATTTTTAAAATATTACTGTCACAGGAGAGTGTTCCCACCTGCTTCAAGACAGTCCTGTGGCACTCACCCCCATTCTGATGAAGTGCTTTGAGACACTGGTTCTCCAGCACATAAAGGACAACATAAAGGACTGCCAGTCTGGACCCTCACCAGAAAGGAAAGAGATGGGCTGCCTGTCAAAAGCCTCATTCAACACCAGTCACAGTCAACAAGTCCGCTAAACTTATGTCATGTCAACAACATGTGATCTTTTTATCAATTACTTCTAAGTTATTCTAAATATCTTCAGAACTGTTTATGCTGTGTTTTGATTCATGCTGGACAGAGCCCAGCTGTCTTTAATCAACTTACTGTTGGTTTTGGTGGCAGCTTATGTGAACTCACTAAAATCTAGTGCTGCGGGGTTTTGGCAGGCAGGTGTTTGTTGCAAAATCCCAAAAGTGGAATGTGTTGCAGAATAAATTGTGATGCTGCATGATTTTCTGTTTTGTTCCAACAACACAGACAGCAGTTCAGACAAGCTGTGTGTTAGGTTACAACCAGGGACTCCTCTGTAATCTAGCTGTAACCCAAACTGAAACTTGAATTGGGTTAGTGAATCAATTTAAAATATTATAAATTAAAACAAAACAAGTTATAGGTATCCTGAAAGTTTTGAAAGTTGCACTTTTACCATTTAATCAAATCTTTTGCTGTACACAATGTCAAATGTTTCTCATTTCTTTTTACTGCATACAGGTATTAAAATACTTAAACTCTTTTTTCAAGGACACAGGAGAGTTTAACAAAGCAAGGCAATGATGGCTCTGGGAGTTTTACTTGCAAAAATTTAAAACTACTTTCACCCTTGTGTACAAGATAAATGATTGTAAAGCAAAAATTGTCGGTTATTGTCCCAGTTAGCAGAAGTATACAAGAGTTTGCAAGATTTTGGATTCATGGCACATTATGCTAAATCATTAGACAACACACAGACAACTTACTTTCAGTTTGCTTGTACCACTTAATGTTAGCTGTTAGCTGTTGAGTTATCATGCTGTGTTTGAGACTGTGGACGGACAGAATTAAAATATCGGTTTTTACATGTTTATGTTAATGCAGGCTGAAAGGTGTGTAAAAAAGTGGCTTTTTAATTGCAGAGGGATTCTTTCACTTACTTAGAGCAACTATGAGTGTAGTTCATGTCAACTTTGCTATTTATCTGTGACATCCCCGTGTGTCCACATGCGTGTGTGTACAGCAGCAACACAGCAGGGAGATTCTGCAGTGTAGATGCAGAACTCAGGCACAATATGCTTTTTTTTGAAAATTGATCCACAGAGATCTTCTCTTTCCAAGAATAAACCATAATGATTAAGCTTTTGGCTAAAAAATTTGGAACTCTTAATAATGCACCCAGGATGTGTTTTGTGGGTATTCTCCCAAAGTTGACGTGGATTTCTAGGTATCAGGTTCTCTGGCTCTTTGATCCGTTAAAAGCAACTTGAAACGGAACATTTGTCAGCGGACTGTATGGGTTCTTTTCTTTGTCAGGTTGACAGCACAAACACTAATTGTTAGCCACCTAGTTTGCTGAATAACTTAAAAGAAGTGGAGCTAATTTTCAAAATCTTTAACAAAAACTGTAATAGCATGAAAAAAATTTGAGTAGAAAGGTAATAGACTGTTTCCTTAGATCAATTAAACCTTAGACTTGGCTACAAAAATGAAAGTTAAATTGTGAGAAAACCTTAATACATTATAAGAAACAGACATTGAAAAATAAGTGAAACAAGCAATTAAAAAATTAACCACTATGAACTAACAGTTACAAAATATAAGAGAATAAAGAGAGCACAAAAGACAGTACGAGAAAGAAAAGAGTTATAAGAGAGAAAATTAATGTTTCTAGGTTCTTTCTCCTATGAGAGTTCAGGGTTTTTTTTCACAGGTTGTTGAAAGGCTGGGCGAGGGCAATTCACTCAAAAATTGCCCAAAAATTGCCCAGCACTGATGAGCTGCCTCTGGCCTTGTAACTTCTTGTTATGTGCATTCAGCTCATGCCTGATGAAAAGCTTAGTCCATGAGCCATTTGGGATCACTTAGCACAGGAAAAGCCACCCCATCCTTCTCCATGAAGGCTTTCACTTCTGCTTTCAGCTTTCAAAAATCTCATCAAGAGGATTCCCCTGCTGAGTCAACGTACCTCGTTGAAGTAGAGCACGTCCTCATATTCTGACTACATTTCCTCTAAAAAAGCATGGAACTTTCGGTGCTTTAAGCCCCTGGATCTGATTTGGTTGATGCATTTCACAACAACAGACATCACATTGTCAAGCTTCAGGCATTTGCTGCAAAGGCCCTGCTGATGGATAATGCAGTGCAGAGCAATGGCCTCCTCCACACCCTCCTCTTCCAGTTTTCTTTGAACAAGGGCCATCGGTCCATTTTTCCTCCCTGTCATTGATGGCCCTTGTTCATCCATCGGTTGTTATTCCAACAAACCTCTTCCATGGCAAACCCGCATTCACAATGGCATCACACAGCTGGCGAAATATTGTATCTCCTGAGCAGTGGTCTGGCCATGTATTGGAATTACCGTGAGCAACTCCTCCATCACTTCAAAACTGTCATCAACCCCACAGACATACATTGTGAGCTGGGCACCATTATTTATTTATTATATACAAACCATGGGATGCAGCCATGGAGGCGTTGTTTACTGGCTTTTATTTTCTATAATAACTCCATGGATTAATGGTCGTTAACCTGATCGTTATTTCGCAGATTCATCATGATAACAAATCATCCGCATGGATAGTGTTGATCATATCGCCGTCAACTTTCAAACAAATCAGCCCATTTCAACTGATGGAAGAACAAAATACAATCCACATGACGCTGAATCCAACGCCAGTAACATTGACTTTGGCAACTCAAAGTCAAACATGCTCATTTCAAACACAGTAAGAAGTAGTAATTCTATGACGGCTATGCAACGTTACATGGGCGCCTCCATAGTTGTTGTGGACCATCTCACGCCCCCGGGAGCCACATACCCTACTGTGACTGGTAGGTTCGTTCAGCTCCAGCCCAATAAAGGGACCTTCCACACACAAAGCGTTAAAGTGCCATTCATATAAAACTTGCGGGCCACACTAACATTAAACTTTCATATCAAGGTGAGGGCCACAAAATATCGTCCACAGGCCGCAAGTTTGAGACCCATGGTCTAAAGGGAGTATAAACCAAATTTCAAGTTGGTCTGATCAAATCTCTG
Source organism: Acanthurus tennentii (assembly GCA_029783805.1). Classification (NCBI taxonomy): domain Eukaryota; kingdom Metazoa; phylum Chordata; class Actinopteri; order Acanthuriformes; family Acanthuridae; genus Acanthurus; species Acanthurus tennentii. The sequence goes on from JAPZDZ010033833.1 coordinate 3,339, forward strand.
GGAGTTTGTTAAAATGCAATTTGTGGAAATTGCCAAAAAATCTGCAAAAAATGCACAGTGAATTCATTTGTAAGTCTTGACATGATACATGTGCCTACCAAATTTCTTTAATCTATGTCAAGTGGGCTGCTGCTTCATTATAATTTTGTAGGGGGAGCCACACAGCCCATTGGCCCCACTCACTACTGAAATCTATATCAGATGTTAATATTCGGCATGTGTGACAACTTTGGCAAGTTTGGTGAGACTTTGCTGATTCCTTCACCCTAAAAAACAATTTCAATCGTCATGGTGAAATGCTCAAGGTCTGCCTTCTCAAGGTCGCAGTGTTAATTGATGGAAAAAGCATTTGAAAACTTTTTAACACAAAGGTCTCCAGCATACCCAGACAAAATTTAAATACATTTAGATTAATTCTGTGGGAGGAGTTCGTCAAAGTATGACACCTGGTCATTAAAAGTCACGTCCTTAGGCCAGTAGGTTGCACTCTGAGTATGGCTACAAATTGTCGTATGGACATTTACAGAGCATGACTCATATCAAACATGTAAAGTTTGAAGCCCACTGGACCTGTAACACAAAAGTTAAAATAATTTTGTTTAACCTGGCAAGATATCAAAATTTGTTGCCACATAGCACCCTCGGTGCTCAGGCCCTAATAATAAATGGAGCAATTTCAATAGGGTCCTTGCACCCTTGGTGCTTGGGCTCTAATTAAAATAGCATTACACCCTGACCATCTTATATCTTACTTTATCCTTGCAATGTGAATCAAAATATTATTTCCCCTGTCATTCAAGCTGTATTTCTGTCTTCTCCATGTATTACTGCCCCCCCCCCAATATGACCTCCAGCCCCTCTAAAAAGAAGGCACAAAGCAAGTGCATCTTACATGCCTTCACACTCTTGAGCCATGACTGCTTTCCTCCTGTGTCCTTACTAAGGGTGTGGCTTTTTCATGCTTATACATGCAGCAAAAGGTTGCCAGAGGGGATTTAAACCCAGGGCCTCTGCAGAAAGAACAAATAGCCTCTATAAATGGTAGGGCTGGGCGATATGACCTCAAATCAATACCACGATAAATTGGGCAGTTTTACCTCGATAACAATAAATGCACAATAAATCCCCGACCACTGTATACCTATAGTGGCCTGCACGATTCAGGAAAAAATATGAATCTCAATTTTTTAGCTTTGAATTGAAATCACAATTTTCTGCCACGATTTTTTTTTCTACCTGGGCTTTCAGCAACATCCATTTTGCGTTCATTTATTCACTGAGTTTTCCTTGTGATTAGCCTTATTTCGGCAACGCTGCAGTCCCTTTTGAGAAACTTTCAACTCAACTATTTGAATCTGCGTGCCGTGGATCACGTGACCTAAAGGTGCTTTGTCATAGGATAAGGGAGAAGCCTTGGAGCGCTTGTTTACAACTCTGACACATGTCGCCCTTAGAAAAAAAAAATTGATGTAATTTAGAAATGAAATCGCATGTAGGGGTGAATCTACATCGAGGTTCTAAAACGTTTAATCGTGAAGGCCCAATCTATAATATATCCAAACGACAGATGTCGAATTTCTTTTCGGAACAAGCACAACAGGATCAACTTTGACTGACCTTACTTCATCTATGGCTGTGGCAGCCGCTTCTTTTTGAACCATCAGCCTCATAATCTGTTTCCCCTCTTGTTCAGACTGGATGGGTGGAGTCACGTGACTACACACACTGTACCTTGTCTTAAAGGGGAATGAGCTTACCAGCACACACAGTCAAAACAGACAAAAATGACTTTTATTTTCTTTTTATTAAAATACCGAATTAACCAACATGGGCAAAATGACGTCGGTTATCGCAGAATATTTCGGTAACAATAAATTTTCGGTTTATCTCCCAGGCCTAATACATGGGATGCCTGCTGTACCTACTGAGCTATTTGGCAGCTCAGTCTTTGTTTTGTTTTGTTCATTCAGGTTTTCCAAAATATTCTCAAAATTAACATTAATTTTTATCCTCCCTGATATTTTTTTTAATTGACACAGGTAGTCCTACAGTTCAAGCCTTAATTACAAATGACTTTTTTGCACTTTGTTTTTAGGATATTCTGAATCTATATTGAATTAGGCAAAATTGATTGAACAGAATTTAACAAACAAACAACAAAACAGAAAGTAACTGGCATTGACAAGATTACTTTGGTTAGAGGTTCTGTCGATTTTGATTAATTTTTGATACATTTTTGATTAACTCAGCAGTATATCAGGGAATGTACCATCTAGCAACTTTTCAAGCAATTTCAAAGTTACAGAGAAATTTCCAAAGCCAGAATAAAATTATTACAGTCCTTTTTGAATTGTAGTGCACACCTGTGATCCTGGTCACACGGCATAAGGTTGTCATAAAACCTAGTCCCAACTGCTTAAAGGCAGTCTTTCTTGCGTCTTGGTATTACAATAAAATCTAACTTATTAAATATTACTATATTAATATATGGAGGTCCTATGCAAATTGTGCCATTCCATGACATGAACATTGTCAAAAACCAATAGGTGCACTCTCATCAGCCCCAAACAGGAAGCTGCAATTAAGTAAACAACCACTGCAGGGGTGCGAGACAATATGCAGTTCCTGTGGACTATGGAAAAGGAGGACAAACTGATAGGACAAACTGCAAGCTGACATAATTTTTCAGTTGAAAATTGCTAATTTCATATCTTATATAAATCTGGCTGAAGTGCACCCCTTGAGTCTCAGCAGCTCAACCCAGTGAGATCACCATGGTGGTTTATGCTGCAAACCTTCTCCAGTACAGGTTCAACTTGGAGTTTCAGCTTACAGGCGGCTGAAAAACTCTTGTCACCCATCAACTCAATTTAAAGTTGGGACAGTCAAATCAATCAACAGGCTGTACAGTCTCAGCCAACTGAATGTTATCTTTTTTCTTCCTTGTCCCACTAGAGCAGCGGATGGTGAGGCTCTCTCTTTCTCCCTCACCCTCCTGAGCAGGGGCCAGAGAAGCTCTCTTTCTTGGCAGCCTCTGCTCAGAGGCAGAGGACAAAATCCTTGCTCTTCTTCTCAGCTTCTAGAGCAGGAGACTTCTCTAAAGGTAACTTCTCCAGCAGTCCTGCTCAAAGGAGACTTCTACCCTGCACTACTTCTCATTGACAGCAGCGACAGGAGAGCCTGCCAAAGGATTATCCAGGAGTAAACAAGTTAAGTCAGCACCCCCTGCCAGGACACAAGATCTGCCAGCTGAGACTTACAAGCAGCAGGAGTCACAAACCAAAGTTAGATGCAAGCTGCTAACTTAAGGAATAAAGAAGCAACAAGTGGTGCAGAGACCAAGGGTTAAGAGGGCCAGACCAGTTTGTAACCCAACAGGAAGCCTCACAAACCTGCAGTCTACTGGACTTGACATTGTAACAAACCTGTAGCTTAATGGACTTGGCAAAGCAACACACCACAAAGAACATCTATCCACCTCAAAGGCTTGGTGACACAACTTAAAATAACCTCACATTAGACAGCTAAACACAGAACTATTTGACTCTTGCCATTGCTGCAGTTATTTCAATAAAAGTGTTCTTTGATCTTCATGTCTAGACGTGGTTATTGTTGAGTTAGTTATACAATTTAAACACATGTAAGACTGACAGGACATCCAGTAACTTGCATGTGAGTAACCTGTGTGTTACTAACACTCCACTCCTTAACCTGTCACCTTTAATTTACATGCATGGTCTTAAATAAAGAATCCTTTTCACTTCCCCCACTAGTCACATAAGCCATGCTGCAGAACTCCAAATCCCTCAACTTTTACTGACTACTGATTAGGTAACTTTAATTATAATTAATTAATTAATTATTCATTATAGTTCCAAATTGATAGTGGGTAATTATATGAGACTGATTTATCAAGTTGGCTATCATTTCTCTTTTTAAGGGTGGTGCTCCAAGGCAAAGCCAATGTATATTAAATCCTATTATTTAACCTAATTATTATCTATTTCTGAAAGCCAACCCCCACATAATTCGTGCATCCATGTGATGTAGGGTATTGCCCATATTTGGCGCCCACGTGAGATGGTCCATAGTATATTGATTTTTATCACATACAGCCTACTATTGAGTCACTAAAAAAAATTTAACTTTGATTGTTCAAACGCTAATATTCTTCATCACAGAACAGAATGGCACTGAAATCCAGTTCTAAAGCATGATGTTTAAATTTCCTTCATCAAGTTTGATGTTTATAAGTTCAATAAAGCAACAATGTCATGGAATAGAGTAGAGGCACCAAGAGCATGAATAAATATAGATTTATTTAAATTACATAAAATTTTCTTCAAATATTATATTTTTTTTAATCATTCCTCTATTCTGTTTTTGCATATTAAACTTTGCTTTTGTCATAATATAATATCATATTGTGTATATTTAGAAGTAGGTGGCTCAAACAATTAATTTTGTGCAGAAGTAGGGTCACATGACACACCACACGCCCCTTTAATGAGAATGCGCAAAGATCTTTAGGAAGCCCAAGTTAAAAAGGCAAGTTGGTAACAACTGACGTGTCACGCCTTATCACTGACTGAGGCTTAAGGTCTTGTGAAGCCAGCTCACACAAAGAGGGCCAGGCTCGATTGAACCTGCTCTGTAGTAAAGCCCCATGAGGATCTTGACTCCTCTTAATATGACTTGAGCTCCCCTGAAATGATTAATGATTTATGAAATTTTTTGGGGGGGGAGTGATCTCGATAATATTGACAGTGTACTAAGAGGTGCAGGTTGGGAAATAATCACAAAAGGAATCTAGTTGTAGTCTTGTAAATAGTGACCCTGCAAGATTACAAGTCTATATGACAGTTTTCTTTTTAAATTTTTCTAAAAAAGATCTTTCTAAGTTTTATCAGAGGCTCAGTCTTCTAGTGCGAGGTAGGCATTATTTGAAGAATTTAAATCTGGATTTAGAGTACACCATAGCACAAAGAAAGCATTTGTAAAAATAACTAACAACCTGTTAGTAAGAATGAAAAAACAAGGAGTCACATGGGTACACCAAGCAGGATGGTTTTTTATTTAAAAGCTGTGTTTCATATGGTTGGTCCTGAGATTTTAGCTATTTTAAATTGCTCTGTGTGTTCTGGTATTTTCCCATCTTATTTTAAGCACGCTATTGTTTACCCTCTTTAAAGTAGCCCTCCCTTGACCATGATGTTTAAGTAATTTTAGACCGATCTCTGAGTTACCATTTTTAGCCAGTTTTTAATTACTGTTACCCAATTCTATGTACCACTTAATTCTGGCAGCACTGTATGTTTTGTACAGTCTGTCCTGCCTAACTGCAGTCAAAAAATTGATGTCTGAAAATTTTCTACAGCTGAATGATTCTAAATCGGAAGTTATCATCATTACACCCCCTTTCACCAGCACTAGCACTAGCACTAGCACTAACAGCATTAAGTATCTGCCCTCTAGTCTGGGCTCTCTGTCAAATAATGTTTGTGAAGAGGCCCGCAACCTAGGTGTCATCTTTGATTCTCAGCTATCTTTCTATGCACAGGTGACCAAGGTTGTAAAATCCTGCTTCACTCATTTAAGACTGTTAACAAAAGTCCAACTGTTTCTCTCTCCTCCACTTTTTAAAGCAGTCATCCATGCTTTTATCTCTCTAGACATGAGTATTGCAATCCACTTTACTCTGGTACCAGTAAGTGAAACATTCAAAGACTACAACTCATCCAAAAAGCTGCCACCAGGCTTTTAACACATACCAAGAGAAGTTACCACACTACACCAGTCCTTGCCCTTTAATGGCTACCAGTGAGTTTTAGAACTGGTTTTAAGATTTTACCGCTTGTTTTTTAAAGCCTTGACTGGACAGGCCCCTACCTACATCCAGGAACTGCTTACTCCCTATGAGATTATAATTTTCGCTATTAACAATTATGAAAACATGGTAACCCAGATAACATAATCCACTGCACTCAGTGCCTTCATTCTCTCCTTGATACTGCACTTAAAGCAGTCAAATAGACCACTGCATTTCAGCCATGTTTTCTAATCTTTAATAAACTGAAAAAAAGATATTATATTACAAAACAGACATTAAATAAGTTTTAAAACAATAATGATAATAATAAAAATTAAATAATAATTGTTGTTAGTAGGGATGGCTCGATACCACTTTTTCACATCCGATACCGATACTGAAGCCTTGAGGTACCGATCCAATTCTTTTTGTCACTCTAAAAGTTGTTAATAATACGTGGATGTAATTTCCTTGATACTGACATCTAAAAACACCATGTTCACTGTACAACTATTCTGGTCCCCTAAAGAAAGAAGGAAAATATGTGACAACAACTGAAGTCATGTGTAACTGCTGTGGCCTTATTAAAACTGAAAGCTCACATCGCTTTTAACAGCATTTGTAAACACAACAGACCCAGCTGCACCATTCAAATGTTTGAAATAAAATAAAAGCGTAACTTGGTGCAAATATTTGAATTGAATAAAATAATCCCAGTGTATAAACAGAAAAATCACATTGTACTCCAATGACATTGCAAAGCTGCAATAAATAATTTTACGAATTAACATGATGATGGTTGCCGCGGTTCGCTTTTCTTTGCACTCACCAAATAGTCTCCGTACTCCTTTCCATGATGTAATGTAATAATGCAATAGCAGCAGTAGTAGTAAAATTGTATAATTAATATTAAACTCACTGTAAAACAGACATGTGTTACCAATGCTTGTTACTAACCTTATTATCAGCATAAGTAGTATTATCATCGTCATTATTGTTATTATTATCCGGATTATTGTTATCATTGTTGTTGTCATTGTTCACTCACATGTAACCTTCACAGTATAATGCATATTCACTTTTCTAGTTAGATTTCTACATTTAGTGTTGCTGTATCACTGTTCTGGTGCATCTGTGTCTCCCCTCTCTTTTCTTCCCTCTTCCTCTTAACCCCACTGGTCCCACTTGATAGATGCGCACCTCTGGGCTTGGATCTGTATCAAGGTTTCTGCCTGTTAAAAGTATGTTTTTCCTCGCCACTGATGCCAAGTGCTTGCTCATGTTACAATTGCTCTCAATTGCTTGGTCTCTAGAATTTGAATTTTAGATTGGGGTCTAGAGGTCTAGACCCCAATCTAAAATTCAAATTCTCTATGTAAAGTGAGACAACTTTGGTTATGATTAGGTGCTATATAAATAAAACTTTATTTGATTTGTTTAAAAAGTTCAACAAATGCATTACATTTTTAAATAACTGTAATCTCAATTTTCACAGAAATAATGGGAATAATTTTGTGCCATAACCAAGAGGCCCTAGTTTTCTGTTTGCTGTGTTTGGTAGAATGCTGTCAGTGATTTATTAACAAAAATACTGTGTTCAAATTTAACAGATATTTCACATCTTTGTAAAATATGTAGTTGTCACAGCAATAAAAACATGCACACAAACCTGTGAGCTTGGGTCTTTGCTCCTTTGGGCTGAGAGAAAGGCTACAGCCATAAAGTACTCTGGCCATTCCAGGTACTCTTCCCTCTTCTTTGTTGTGTTACTACAGAAAAACAAACAAACAAAAAACACGATGTAAAGTTTTGAATGTGAATTGAAAGAAAAATTAATCCTTGAGTCAATTTCCATTGCTTTAAGTTTAATTGATTCACAGCTAATTTCTATGCAGTTTCCTCTGTTTACACACCTACATTTGGGTATGTCAGAATCCCACTTACATTATTCGACATGTATGTACACAATAAATCGGCAATGGCAAGCAATAAAATTACCATATACACGTTCATTTCAAAACACAGGCGATATTCTGAGAGCAGGCTTCATTCGTATGGTACTCAGCCAAAGCTTCAACATAATGTAGGGACTGTCTCTCTTACAGACATCAGTAAAACAGGCTGTAATGTCATTAAATGAAAGTGTTTAAAAAATCTGTTTTCCGTTTGCTGGGTTTAAGCACAGCTTTTGATGAAAAAAATGCGTTGGCTTAACTTCGCCTAGGCTCAGTTTGGACAGTAAAAAGTGTTATTGTGTAACATTTACGGAGCGATCTATGGAACTAATCTAAGGACGCAAAAAAAGTCTAGGCCTTTCTTTCAGTCTCGTTGCCAAACTTAACTTCTTCTCGGTGGCTGTTTCTGCCTCTCTCAATGAGGATAAAGGGTTTTTAGAAATTAGTTATCATATATTAGTTACCCGTTCTGATGACGAAGACTTTGAGGCTGAATTTCTTCCATTGTCCCTTGAATATTTAAGCTACTAGAACTCAGTCAAAAAACATTCGACATTTCACGGTCTGTCAAAAATACGCTACGTCAACACAATGAAAGTAGGAAGAAAACTCCCGCGCCGTCTCCGCTTGCTTACAGCAGAGAAACTGGATAAACTAGTAGAGATGGTTCACAAAATGCTGGGCCAGGGCCAATGTTGGAAAAATGGTTACTCTTCCTGTCTCCTCGGTGGGCGTAGTTACATCACCCTCCAATCAGGGCCCGTTCTGCCTCGGACCCCGGAAACGGAAACTAAGCTGAGAAGGGTTCTTGTCCTATGCACTTGACCATGTTCTCAACCGTCTTTGGTTACAGCAAAGTGTCACTATCAACGATAGCGTCCGTCTGCGTCTCGATCCACACAAACAGCTCCTCGAAGCGAGGCAGGGAGAGGAGTGTGTGTGTGTACTTGTTTAACCAGTATTTCTGGTTAAAGGTCTGGCCAAGAAAAATGAGATTCGAAGGCGGCATGGGAGGCGGGGCCCCTTTAAAATATGGACGATCGTGTGGCTTAGCAGACCTATCACAATTGTTGCGGTGTGCGCTGCCGTAACGCTTAGTTACTTCTTGTTGGAGGTGCTCCTTAAGCTGTGGCATAGGGCTGTTCATAGGGTCCGCAGATTGGTTTATTTATTTCCCCCGCAAATGCATTTTACCGTCCTGACTCCGCCGAGAGCCCGCCTAAACGACGAAAAACCAAATATGGGAAAAGAGGCGGGGCTCGAAGGACGGACAGCG
>JAPZDZ010033863.1:0-12372 GCA_029783805.1 Acanthurus tennentii
GTTAGCACCAACACAAGGCAGCTGCACTGCCAGGAAACTCAGAAACCAGCACAAACTGGTTGAACTGAACACCAAAACCAGCAGGCTGGGGAACGCTGTACATGGCTGTGAGGCTTTAAATCTAGACTATTGAAACACAAACAGTCTAAACTAGCTTGACTCCCTCATAAATTCTATTATTGTAATGTTTGCTGCATTGATTGCCAGCTGCCTTGTCTGCAACCTAATTTTTTAAATTTGTAATTGTCTTGTTAATTTCTGTTTTAAGTGCTTTTTAAACCTTTGTAATAACGACATGTAAAATTCTAAAATTAATAAATCAAATCAGAAAATCCTGCTGAAACGAGCATGGCTGACTTCAACCTTCTACTAAAGGGGTCTTTGAGAGGCTTCTAGGAGGTCCACAGCAAATAAGGGATTTATTTAGTCACTATAATTCAATCCATAATAACACCATGGTAGAAAATGTGGTTGTGTTGGTCACAAAGCTCCTGAACCTTCTGGAAAAAAAAATTTAGAAGCAAAAATCTTGACAAACTGGATCCTTGACATGAAGTTTGAGAAACTCTGCTCTACTGACCTCAGAGTCTCCTGTCTGCACTTTGGACTACCCAGAAAATCACATAACAGTTTCACTCCTGTATCCTGCAGGTTGTTTTGACTCAGGTCCAGTTCTCTCAGATGGGAGGGGTTGGACTTCAGAGCTGAGGCCAGAGAAGCACAGCTGATCTCTGACAAACTGCAGCTCATCAAACTAAATAAAGAATAAATGTTGGAGAAAATAATTAATTTATAGTCAAATAAGATGTGTTCAGGTTTGAAATGTGCATCTCAACATTGTTCTGCTGCAGTCAAAGGACTAAACCACTGAAGAAGAAAATAGACTTTGGTATGAAGAAGCTCAGTGTGGATCAGTTTAAAATCACCCTTTTTTCTGCAGTTTACTGTCAACACAACTTTACAATCATATTAATCTGAGCAGTAAACAATGGAGCCTTACCTCAGTGTCTCCAGTCTGCACTTTGGACTCCCCAGAAAATCACACAGCAGCTTCACTCCTGAATCCTGCAGGTTGTTTTTTCTCAGCTCCAGCTCTCTCAGATGGGAGGGGTTGGACTTCAGAACTGAGTTTAGAGCTGCACAGCTGATCTCTGACAAACTGCAGCTCATCAACCTGAATACAGAAGAAATGATGAAACAATGTTCCCACTTAAAATTCCTCAGTGTAAAATTCTGTTCAGAGCTGAAGAAGGTTAAGACTGTAAAAGTTTTGAAAAATGGAAATTCCAAATTGCTGTACTCAACAGGATGCAGATTCTAATCAGTCAAACACAAACAGTGAAAAAAGTTTTTAATAATATTAATGACAACATGCTGCTGCCTTAACTATGACGGAGGTTCTTCACCTCTGTAATAGTGGAGATGAAAGCATCTTCACTTCAAACTGCTCAGTCAGTAAGAGCATCATGAAGCTTAATAAAAAGGTTGAAAAAAACAAATACTGAATATATTTGTAAACATCTGAAAGTTCAAGAAAAGATTATATCTTTGCTTACTGTATTTAATTTTATTGTCTTTTATAAAAAGAACACAAAGTGAAATTCACCATAAATCTCAATAGTTTCAGACTCTCAGAGTGAATTATCCAGTCTAGATTTTTTTGTTCACTGAAGGTTTTGAATGTGCAGCTCAACATTGCCCAACTTTACAATCATATTAATCTGAGCAGTAAACAATGGAGTATGACCTCAGTGTCTCCAGTCTGCAGTTTGGACTCCCTAGAAAATCACACAGCAAATTCACTCCTGAATCCTGCAGGTTGTTTCTACTCAGCTCCAGCTCTCTCAGATGGGAGGGGTTGGTTTTCAGAGCTGAGGCCAGAGAAGAACAGCTGATCTCTGACAAACTGCAGCTCATCAAACTGAATAAAGAAGAAATAATGGAGATAAAAACTTATTCATTATCCAATCAGATGTGTTCAGGTGTGAAATGTGGTGATTAACATTACTATGTCCTCATCCAGGGGTCAGCAACCCTCGGCTCCGGAGCCACATTCAGCTCTTTCATCGCTTTGCTGTGGCTCACGGTGTCTTTGGAAAATAAGTAATGAGTATTTAATTTAAATTTATTTTATTTTATTTTGTTTATTTTTTTAAATGTAAATCTAAATTTGAAGATTATGGTGCTCTTGTAACATTAAAATAAAACGTGATTATTTTGTTTCGTTTTTCTTTTTTCTTTTTTTTTTGTCGCTCAAAATATGAGTCACAACCGCGACACATATCACACCCGCAGGCGTGCAATTCATCGAGCCTTTCAAGCCCCGGTAGGCCAACCATGAATAATTCCAAGAAAAGGGAAGTTTCTGAAGAAAACAGAACGTTTACCAGACAGCAAATTAAAGACATCGATTCAGCCGCGGTGTACTAAATCGCCAGCGTCTTTTTTTTGGAGTTCAAAACGTTCAGATGTTTTTGTTGCATGCAGAAAAAAAATTGTTTTCTCTGTAGTTCACTGATTTCATGAATGCAACACACTATCATTTTTTATACATAGAATAAGGGTAAAAAAAAAAGAGAGAGAGAGATATGCAGTGTTATCTTCATTTTAAATGTCGAAAGGGTTTTGCGGCTCTCGGTGTTTTCTTTTCTGTTGGAAACGGGTCCAAATGGCTCTTTAAGTGTCTAAGGTTGCGAACCCTTTACCCAATCAATGGGCTTTTCCCTAAAATAAGGAGAGTGGACATATTTATTTGGACAACATCATCCAAAATGTGTTAAAAGTAATGTATCTTTATTTTCCCTGAAAATTAAATGAAGATAACTTATTTATCAATTGAATATGTGTAGACTATGTTCAAAATCAATTAACTGACAAAACATGGATTATGAAACAGTTATCAAGATGTCCAGAGTGAATTGTCCAGTGAAGATATTTTTTGTTCTATAAAGGATTTAAATTTGCAGCTCAACATTGTTCTGCCACAGTCAAAGGACTAAACCAATGAAGAAGAAAACAGACTTTAACATGAAGAAACTTAGTGTGGATCAGTTTAATATCAGCCTTTTGTCGGCATTTTTGTCAACACAACTTTACCATCATATTAAACTGAGCAGTAAAAAATTGAGTCTTACCTCAGTGTCTCCAGTTTGCAGTTTGGACTCTCCAGTCCAGAACACAGCAGCTTCACTCCTGAATCCTGCAGGTCGTTTTCAGTCAGCTCCAGCTCTCTCAGATGGGAGGCGTTAGACTTCAGAGCTGAGGCCAGAGAAGAACAGCTGATCTCTGTCAACCTGCAACACCTCAATCTGAATAAAGAAAAAATAATGGAGATAAAAAATTCATTCATTATTCAATCAGATGTGTTGTTACGGCCCTGAGCTGTAAGGCCTTTGGACCTTCCCTTCTGCTCTGTGTGTGTGTGTGCGTTTGTATGTGGCTGTCGTCAGTTCAGCAGTCAAGTCACCTGAGGGCGTGTCCACCCAGCCCGAGAAGATCCCCGGAGGAGGATTGGTGGGACTGGTTGGCGCGGGGCTCCACCAATCACATCCCGACAACATTAATATAGGATTGGTGTGCGCTGAGAAAGGCGGCAGACACCATTAGACTGATCGTGTGTATAGCTGTGACATTGAGCATTTAAAGTTCAAGAATTGGGCCCAGGTTAAGGTAGACTTACTGATTTGAGCTATTTGCATTCACCCTAGGTTCTGATCCCTTGTTTAGCTTTCATTAGGTTTTAGAGGTGCTGGTCACTTGTATTTTTGTTTGTTTAATGTAGTGTAGATAATTAGGTTTTCATTTCAGAAAGAGAAATTTAAGTTATTGCTAGTTAGGTATTAGATAGACAGCTCCATTTTGTTTGAGGAGTCCTCTTTTTGTTATATTTGTTTCATTCATTTTGACCGCATCTGGGGGACCTTTCTGTTTGAGAATATCCATATGTCCTTAATAAAATACATATAATTTCACAATCCTCACCACCGATTGTGTTCTATGTTGCTTCCCTTTCCCCTCCATGAGCTAGGGTTGTAACAGATGTGTTCAGGTTTGAAATGTGGAGATCAGTGTTACTATTTCCTAATCAGTGAGCTTTTCCCTAAAATGAACAGAGTAACATATTTTTTGGACAATATCACCCACAATGTGACAAAAGTAATTTTTCTTTATATTTCCTGAAAATTAAATGAAGATAACTTATTTATCAATTGAATATGTGTAGACTATTTTCAAAATCAATTAATTGATAAAACATGGATTATAAAACAGTTATCAAAATGTGCAGAGTGAATTGTCCAGTGTAGATTGGTTTTTGTTCACTGAAGGTTTTAAATGTGCAGCTCAACATTGTTCTGCCACAGTCAAAAGACTAAACCAATGAAGAAGAAAATAGACTTTAGCATGAAGAAACTCAGTGTAGATCAGTTTAACAACAGCCTTTTGTCTGCAGTTTACTGTCAACAGAACTCTATTATCATATTAATCTGAGCAGTAAACAATGGAGTCTTACCTCAGAGTCTCCAGTCTGCAGTTTGGACTCCCCAGAAAATCACACAGCAGCTTCACTACTGAATCCTGCAGCTCGTCGTTTTCACTCAGCTCCAGCTCTCTCAGATGGGGGTGGTTGGTTTTTAGAGCTGAGGCCAGAGAAGCACAGCTAATCTCTGACAACCTGCACCAACTCAGTCTAAATAAAGAATGAATGATGTAACAATGTTCCTGCCTGAAATCAGTCATTGTTCAATAATCTGTTCAGAGCTGAAGAAGGTTTAGATTGAAAACGTTTAGAAAATGGAAACTTCAGACAGCTGAACTTGACAGAATGCAGATTCAAATCTGTCAAATACAAACAGTGAAATTTTTTAATAATATTAATGACAACATGCTGCTGCCTCAATTAAGACAGAGGTTCTCCAACTCTGAAAAACTGGAGTTAGAAAATAAAAGCATCTTCACTTCAAACTGTTCAGTCTGTATTTGTATCATGAAGCTTCATAAAAAGTTGTACAAATACTGATTATATTTGGTAAATCTGAAAGTTCAAGAAATTTTTTTTCATTTGTTTATGTATCAATTTTTTTACCTTTTATGAAAAAAACACAAGGTTTAATTCCCCATAAATATCAATAGTTTCAGACTTTCAGAGTGATTTATCCAGTGTGTTTGTTTTTTTGTTCAGTGAAGGTTTTAAGTATGCATCTCAACATTGTTCTGCAAAACTTTTGCAAGATTTCGCAAAAGTTTGGCCTTTATTTTTTATTTTCACCCATGTCCCTTAGGAGGCTCCGTATTAAAGGGCTCTGTAACGTATCACCACCCCAGTGAGAATTGTTTTGTTTGTTGCTTTGGCCTTGATCCACCTTGAAGTCCTTAGTTCTCAAACAGGTTTTCATTCATTGTCATTTTTTCATTTTGTGGCTACTTGGGACTTGGGGAAGATGGTGCTTGTTTTGTGTTGTGCCTGTGTAAACTTAGGCTGGGCATAACAACAACTTTACCATCATATAAATGTAAGCAGTAAAAAATGGAGTCTGACCTCAGAGTCTCCAGTCTGCACTTTGGACTCCCCAGATAATCACACAGTAGCTTCACTCCTGAATCCTGCAGGTTGTTCCTACTCAGTTCCAGTTTTCTCAGGTGGGAGGAGTTAGACTTAAGAGCTGAGGCCAGAGAAGAACAGCTGATCTCTGACAACCTGCACCACCTCAATCTGAATAAAGAAGAAATGATGGAGATAAAATTTCATTTATAATCCAATCAGATGTATTGAGGTTTGACATGTGGGGATCAATGTTACTATGTCCTAATCAATGAGCTTTTCCCTAAAATGAGCAGAGTAACATATTTATTTAGACATTATCCAAACTTTGAAAAAAGTAATGTATCTTCTTATTCCCTGAAAATTATATGAAGATAATTTATTTATTAATTGCATATCTGTAGTTTTCAATATCAATTAACTGATAAAACATGGGTTATAAAACAGTTATCAAGATTTGCAGAGTGAATTATCCAGTCAAGACTTTTCTTTGTCTATAAAGGATTTAAATGTGCATCTCAACATTGTTCTGCCACAGTCAAAGGACTAAACCAATGAAGAAGAAAATAGACTTTAGCATGAAGAAACTCAGTGTAGATCAGTTTAACAACAGCCTTTTGTCTGCAGTTTACTGTCAACACAACTTTACAATCATATTAATCTTAGCAGTAAACAATGGAGTCTTACCTCAGTGTCTCCAGTCTGCAGTTTGGACTCCCCAGAAAATCACACAGCAGCTTTACTCCTGAATCCTGCAGGTTGTTTCCACCCAGCTCCAGCTCTCTCAGATGGGATGGGTTGGTTTTCAGAGCTGAGGCCAGAGAAGAACTGCTGATCTCTGACAAACTACAGCAACCTAATCTGAATAAAGAAGAAATGATAGACATAAAAATCAATTAATAATCCAATCAGATGTGTTCAGGTTTGAAATGGGGAGATCAACACATCCTAATTAGCCTGGTGGGTGCATTAATAATGTGAGATAAATGTTTGTTTTTGTTTATTCTTATTGATGTATTGCTTGCAATGTTTTGATACATTTTTTTTGATTGTCCAGAAAAATCTTCCATTCCTTCATCTATCTATCCGTTCTCACGTACTCAATAAATGGTTAAATGGCTTCTGGATCCTCGTGTTTCAATGTGTGAACCAGCTGTTGGTTCAAAGGTCCAGTTCTCCTCATATTACTCAGTCAGAAAATTTACAAATCAAATTACAAGACAAACTCAGAGTTTACATTTTTTACATGCATAGATGTGGCTCCCATGTATCAAATACAATTATTGGTTTATTCCTGGTGCATATTAAAGGAAAAATCCAACAGTTTCCTTAACAACAACAACAATTCAGTTTGAGTTCAGACTGAATTCAGATCAAAACTTTTTTTCAGACTGGCAAACTTTAAAAAAGAGCTGCTGTGATTTTTGATCAGACAAACTCAGAAAACAAGAGAACTGAAGGAAATTTAAACCTTCTGTTATGGATCAAATTTGGTTGATAAACACTGAACAAGAACAAAACACATTAACTGACCTCAGTGTCTCCAGTCTGCAGTTTGGACTCCCCAGAAAATGACACAGCAGCTTTACTCCTGAATCCTGCAGCTTGTTTCTACTCATCTCCAACTCTCTCAGATGGGAAGGGTTGGACTTCAGAGCTGAGACCAGAGAAGCACAACTGCTCTCTGACAAACTGCATCTTTTCAACCTGAATACAGAAGAAATGATGGAGATAAAATCCATTTATAATTCAATCACATGTGATCAGGTTTGAAATGTGGAGCTCAACATTACTATGTCCTTATCAATGATCTTTTCCCTAAATGAGCAGAGTACCTTTGTCTTTGTGTTATTGAGGCTCATCATCATGTCAGCCTTTACACACATCATCCAAATGTCAGCACAACATTCAGACACCTGTTCATTTCAACACACATTAATAAAATGTTGCTGATCTCAGTCAAGTCTGCAATAATCATCAAATCAGACATGTTGGTACTATCATTTTCTTTAGTTTCTTCTCATTCATAGCAATCAGGTGTCATTTTATGAAAAATATTCAAACTGATATTCCTCTTTATAATTTCAAAATAAAACTTGTTGAAATAAATTATAATGTCAGTGAAATCAAACCCTGAAAAACCTCTTGAACATATGTCCCTGCACGTCTGCTGCTCTTATTTCAAAGCACAGATTCAGACTCTCCTCATCCCCATTATCAGCTCCATCAACACACAGCTGATTGACTGGGAGCTTCATCCTCACTCATCTTCACAACTGACAATGTGAGCCAATAGTATAATGGGCCAATAGTCCATTGATAAACACTGAACAAGAACAAAACACATTAACTGACCTCAGTGTCTCCAGTCTGCAGTTTGGACTCTCCAGTCCAGAACACAGCAGCTTCACTACTGAATCCTGCAGGTCATTGTTACTCAGCTCCAGCTCTCTCAGATGGGAGGAGTTGGATTTCAGAGCTGAGGACACAACTTCATAATGAGACTCTGAGAGTCGACAGCCATAAAATCTGTGATGACAGAGAAAATGAAACTTTCAGTTTAATAAAATCTGACAGTTTATGATGAAAACAGACTTTGTTAATTTTGTGTCACAAAGCTCATCAACATGAGCATCTGCAGCTCAGCTGGTCAGTTGTTCAGTCTGAGCTGGTCAGTCATTGATCACAAGGTCTGTAATTTGAAACCTGAGTTCCTTCTGTCCACATGTTAAAGTGTCTCTGAGCAACATGATGAACTGCAGATTAAAGCTTCTAAAAAATGATTGTAATGATTGTAATGTGAACGTGTCATATTTGTAGAAACAGCTGCTGTGATTTGTGTTTGTTCAGCATTGTTTTAACATGGTGTTTAATGAGCTGTAAAATCGGGCCCGGCTCTATGCTGGGGCGAGAGGGGGCAACGCCCCCTTAAACAAACGTTCTGCCCCCTTAAATCAAACTTTTAGAAGTTGAGAAAGAAAATAATAGATTACCCACACACTGAATATGGACAAGATTTACTACAGTAGCTGAACAATCCACTGGAAAAGGCACAAATGAGATGATAGGTTTCACCTCTTCTTCGCTCTTTCCCTCCTCTCTGTTTGTGTGCAGGCTCACACAGCACTCAGCAGAGATCCCCCACTCACCCTCCCCCCAGCTAAACATCCAATCACTGTTAGTATGCAAATAACCCGGTGTCTGGTTTCTCAGTAGGTAGGGTAGAGCAAAATGAGCTGTGCAACAGCGGGAGACTTTGAGGAAGCAGCAAATCCCTGTCGTCAAAATCATAGAGACTCGTGAGATAATTAACAACAACTAAAAAATACATCTATATTGTACAGTCAACTGGGGACTAGCCCATTGTTCTTCTCACAGGTTTAGTCTGTTATGACATGGACATGGTGAATTGTTTTTTTAAATTAATATGCCAACCCTTTTTAGTTTTGTATATATTGGCCATATTGAGAGGTCTTATTTTATTCTTACTTTATTTTAAAAAATTTATTTGAGAATTAGACTATCCAATTAAGATAAATTTTATGTTGTTGGTTGTCAAGATCTGGATGGATATTTTATTTTATCCTTTATTTTATTTATTTATTTTCTATTTCTCAGTTTTATTTTTCAAGACTTGGTGAATTGATTTTTTTTTTAATAACTTGGCCTACCCTTTTTAGTTTTGTTAATATTGGCAATAGTGAGAAGTTTTATTGTTGGACTCAAATATATTTGATATAGGCCATCCAATAAAGGTAAATGTCATGTTTTTAGTTGTTGTAATCTGATGAGGAATATTTTTTTTAGTTTTGTTGTTTTATTTTTCCCCCCTGAGGGATTGCCACCTTATCGTGGTCAGGGGGTTTGCGTGCCTCAGTGACCCTAAGAGTTACACCAGCAGAAGCTTAGCCTTCAGGTGGGACACCCAAGTTGGACAGGACTTAGGGTAGAGGTCTGACAAAGTGCAATCCAATTACATGACAAAAAAAGTTATCCTTCACTGGCAGAATGAAGCTGGAGGCTGTCCCAGCAGCTGACTTTGGATCAGCTGCTGTCTGAACAAATCAGCTGCTAAATACACAAAGACTGTGGCTGCAGATTCAATGGAAACCACAGTGGAAACATGTGCTGCTGTTTTCTCTGCATTTCTTGTCTTTAGTGTTTCTGCTGTGAAATGGTGCAGAAAGGAGGCACTTTGTCTGACAGCTTGAATTTGCAAACTGGAATCATTTGTCACATTGAGGTGAACAGATGGAAAAGATGAGAAATGGGACAAACTTTAACAAACACTATGTTACTATCTAACCACTATGTTACTATTAACTACTATCAGTGAACATTATTGAAGTATCTTTGGAATAAACCAGTTTACAGACCAGTTCCTTCAAATACTATCAGACAGAGATGAACAGAGAGAGAGAGAGAGTTTCCTGACTGTTTATAACTCAAACTCATTTCTAATGAAGCAGAAAACAGATAAAAAGACATTTGTTGTTGGAACCAAACAATGTTAAGTCACAGCTGTTATTCAGTGAGGATGGAGAGGGGGAAGTTTGTTTTGGTCATCCAGAGGGAGGATGGCCTCCCCTCACATCCTCTCTGATCATTCAATACCTATTGATATTGTCTGAACTGTGAAAATGGACAGAACAGTACTTCATATGAAATAACTGAGAAGAAATATGATGACATTAATAATTGCCCAACAGCCGTAAAGAAAAGTAATTAAACTTGAAGTGATTTCAGTTCCAGCAGATCACAGATATTTCATGTCTGTGTGTCTGAATATAAAAAGAAACAGACACAGCATAGAAACACAGTGTAGACACAGTAGAAAATGAAAAATAAAAAGACTGTTGTGATAAAAAGATGACTCTTAAAAGATTTTCATCACAAACTCTAAAGTCTTCAAGTTTTTCTGATGGATTTGTATCAAACTCTCATCACCAACGACAAACAGAAGCTGATAGAAGAGACTTGTGTTCACAAACTTCAAACCTAGGAACACTAAAATGATCTTTGGAGACATTTGTAGTGAAACACATGTAGAAATATTTAGAACAGTAATATATTTATTTTTATATTTATTTATTCTAACACTAATCACTTCAGCTTTAAGTTGCTCTATAATGTTGATGATCACATCTGGACTTACAGAGCCTTTCTGCAGTTCCTCACAGCTGGAATCAGCCTCAGACGTCCCTGGTCTGATGTTTTGTACTTCTGCAGGTCAAACTCATCCAGAACCTCCTCTGACATCTGCAGCATGTAGGCCAGAGCTGAGCAGTGAATCTCAGAGAGTTTCTTCTCTGATCTGTTCTTTGACTTCAGGAACTCTTGGATCTCCTGATGAACTGAGCATTCGTTCATCTCCATCAGACAGTGGAAGATGTTGATGCTTCTGTCAGGAGAAATATCACCAG
Organism: Acanthurus tennentii; assembly: GCA_029783805.1. Lineage (NCBI taxonomy): Eukaryota > Metazoa > Chordata > Actinopteri > Acanthuriformes > Acanthuridae > Acanthurus > Acanthurus tennentii. The sequence continues at coordinate 10,963 of JAPZDZ010033863.1, forward strand.
TGTTCATCTCCTTCAGGTTGGTGATGGCTTTCTGGATGATTTCTGGTCTGCTGTCTGTCTGACCCAGCAGGCCTCCTAAGAGTCTCTGGTTGGACTTCAGTGAGAGGCCATGAAGGAAGCGAACAAACAGGTCCAGGTGGCCATTTTCACTTTTGAGAGATTTATCCATGGCTTTCCCAAGGAAGTAATCCAGGGTGTGTCGTTCTTCCAAGAAATCCTTCCGTACCTTTGTATTCGTATTGGTGAAACAGTGGAACATGTAAACTGCAGCTAGAAACTCCTGAATGCTCAGATGAACAAAGCAATAGACTGTTTTTTGGAAGATCACACTCTCTCTTTTGAAGATCTTTGTACAAACTCCTGAGTACACCGAGGCCTCAGTCACATCAAGACCACACTGCTCAAGGTCTTCTTGGTAGAACATGATGTTTCCTTTCTGCAGATGTTCAAATGCCAGCCTCCCCAACTTAAGAAGCACTTTCCTGTCAGCCTCCGTCAGCTCCTGTAGACTTGTCTCATGTCCCTCATCATACTTGAGCTTCTTCTTCTTTGTCTGAACCAGCAGGAAGTGTGAGTACATGTCAGTCAGGGTTTTGGGCAGCTCTCCTCTCTGCTCTGTGGTCAACATGTGCTCCAAAACTGTAGAAGTGATCCAGCAGAAGACTGGGATCAGACACATGATGTGGAGGCTCCTGGATGTCTTGATGTGTGACATGATTATGCTGGACAGATCTTCATCACTGAACCTCCGCCTGAAGTACTCCTCCTTCTGGGCGTCAGTGAAGCCTCGTACTTCTGTTACTCTGTCCACACATGAAGGAGGGATCTGATTGGCTGCTGCAGGTCTGGAAGTTATCCAGATGAGAGCCGAGGGAAGCAGATTCCCCTTGATGAGGTTTGTCAGCAGCTCTCTGACTGATGATGTCTGTGTGACATCAGACACCACATTCATGTTGTTGAAATCCAGTGAAAGTCTGCTTTCATCCAGGCCATCAAAGATGAATAAAGGTTTACAGACAGCAAGCTTCTCTGCTGTCACCTTCTGTAATGTTGGATGGAAAATATGGAGCAGCCTGAAAAGACTGTACTGCTCATCTCTGATCAAGTTCAGCTCTCTGAAAGAAAGCAGAAACAGCAGACTGACATCTTGGTTTTCCAAGCCCTCTGCCCAGTCCAGACTGAACTTCTGCACTGTGAAGGTTTTTCCAATGCCAGCGACACCGTTCGTCAGAACCACTCTTATGTGTCTCTGTTGATCAGGTGAGGCTTTAAAGATGTCGTGGCACCTGATCGGAGTGTCATGGAGGGTCTCCATCTTGGAAGCTGTCTCCATCTGCCTCACCTCATGTTGGGTATTAACCTCTTCACTCTGTCCCTCTGTGATGTAGAGCTCAGTGTAGATCCTGTTCA
>JAPZDZ010033874.1:0-12372 GCA_029783805.1 Acanthurus tennentii
GCTGGACTCACCAAAAGTCATCCATGTCTCAGTCACAAACATAAAATCCAATCCTCGTGAAGTGAAGAAATCCTTAAGGACGAAAGTCTTGTTTGATAGCGATCTAGCATTTACCAGACCAAGCTTGGCAGGAACCGGTGAGTCTGCGGCATTAGCTGTGGGGGGGCCCGACACAGAGGCCGCAGGTTGTTATGATTTACCCTGCACCAGCAGGGATGAAGAGAACAGGGACCGCGGGGCTGAAACACCTCATCCAGGATCGGTTGACAGGATCCAGTGAGCGCCGGGAAATGAAGCTACCACGCACAGTTCCAGGCTCAGTCCAAGAAGCAGATGAAGAGTCCACCATGGAAGCCTTCAGCCTCGCCAGCCGACCACTACGTCTACCTTGACAACGGGTGCGCTTACGCCGAGAAGGTAGGGCCAGGGTGTGGCAAAGGTGAGCGGGGATCTTCACCAGGAGCGGGGACACGTTCTCACGTCCGTTATGACCCAAATTTACTAAATTTTTCGGCGTATAGTCTTAAATCAAGCAGTGTTTGGCGATTGTAAATCAGCAGGGAGTTGACATTGAGTGCGACGAGTGACATACACAGCACAAACACATAGAGCACAGGCAGGAACAGACGGCGAGCCACACACACCGGTGCCATCTTCGTCCACAGAGTTGTACTATAGCAGGCTCAAACACCCATCCGGTGCTGTCAGATCCCACCCACCTCTGAGCCTGGATCTGTCCAAGGTTTCTGCCTGTTAAAAGGAAGTTTTTCCTCACCACTGTCGCCAAGTGCTTGCTCATGTGGGAATTGCTTTCAATTGTTGGGTTCCCATATATCTAAAATATAAATGTAATTATAGAGTGTGGTCTAGACATGCTCTATCTGTAAAATGTCTTGAAACCACTTTGTTGTGATTTGACGCTATATAAATAAAACTGAATTGAATTGAATTAATGCAAGTTGGCTTCTCTACAAAGTGCCAACCTGTTCATCAGGAACTCATACACACACATTCACACTGCGCTGGCACAGCCGCCAGGAGCATGAGAAATGATCTATTATGGCACTTCACAATGCCTCTCAAGCATAAGGGCATGTGAGGTGTTTAATGTGTATTCATTGGGGTCATTAACCAGAAATCCCACTAGGGCAAAGTTACACCAATACCAAGAACTTCTTGGTATTGGTTCTTTCTTCTCTAAAAAGGATGCTCTGTTTTCACCCATAACCTCAGAGAATAATTGCAGTTAAAATATATAGTCGTTAAGTAACATGTGACCCAGAGTAATTAAGCCAGTCAATAGGAATGTATACTTTGTGCAAACATATTCAATTTCAAACTTCAAATGTTAAATATGTTTCAGATAGCAAAAAAGATTAAAAGGAGAGTTTCTGTTGGCAAGCTGGTCAAATAGCCAATGAAGTGAAGTTCATAGCCACCATGGCCAATTAGACTTTACCCTTTAGCTGCCTCTCGGTGGTCTGCTCACTGGTCACCTGAGCCCAAAGAGTACCTATCTGCAGACCACAAGGGCAGACATCTAAACATCTGCCTCTGCAAATGAAAGGAAGTCATGTGATCTCTGTAGCGGAAATGGTCTTCTTTGCGTTGTTTTTATCCACTATGACAGCCATGACAGGAATGCAAGTGACTTCACAGCAAAACTCATCTTTGCACGTATGGAGATGTTCAGGCCAATAACAACACAAAGAAGAAAAATTTCCAGCACTGAGGTCACGATCCTGTTAGTTGCGGATGCAGAGGTCCCCCATTTTGTGTGCAGCTAGGTCCTTCTCCCTCAGCCTGGCCTCCACCAAAAAACCCCAGCAGTCATTTTTCAAGTAGCTTTTTATAGCCCATATTTGTGTTTTGAATGTAGTGTGAACCTCTCAGAATCATGTAATTGACAATAAAGTTGCGTGTAAAATTATAACATTTTGGAAATGCTCCCCTGGGTCGTAAATTCAGATGAAGGCAATAAAACCACCTGCCAGGTAAACAAGTACGTTGTCAGTCCTAGGTGAGTGCTTGCTAGGAACAAACGAGTTGATACTGAAGGGGTGAAAAAACTTCCAAAACTGACTGAGAAACTCATTCTAAGTTAATGTCATGCTCTCATGGGTTAATTCATGCTCATGTTGTTGATAATATAAAAGCACAGTGTGTGGATAAAAGAGAAACACAGTCTCTTTCATGCTCTGAGGCCTGATATTTTTCTCCATGCTAATGTGTCATTTGTCACCTTAATGAGTCAACTTACTTTTAGCCTGTATTTAATTCAAGGAATGTTTCTGTTAGCCACAATGTGTATTTTAATTATGGTTAATTCCACTAGCCATGCTAAAACATGTAAGCATGTGAAATGCCACCGCTGGCTATTTTCTCCAACGTGAGATCCATTTGGGTTATGCTAACTGTGTTAATGACTCTAAACCTTGAACTGTAGTGGTTTTAAGATACACTGCTGACAAGCAGACCTCTTCTGCCTTATGTTGTGTGGTAGACAGTGTAGTTAATTATGTTTAGAGATACTTTTGCACTATTTGCAGTGGTGACTAGATTTTTTTTTAATGTTATCTGTTATGCATCTAAACTGAAATCAGGATTATACTGAAAGTATTACCTCTGCAAAATAATCACTGTAATTGATATTAGAAAAAAATGTGAATTTGGAACTAAAGTGGATTGCCTGTGTGGTACAATAGATTATTTGTAAATTGGAGCATCAAGTTTAGTAAATAAGCTTTATCTTATTTTCAAAAATGCAGAAAAGTTCATTTGTGTGTGTTGACCTTAATTAAAGGTCAAGTTTTTAGTTGAGTTGGAGACACCCTAAGTTGGACTGAGACTTTAGAAGGAGATCTTGAAGCCAACAGAGGGTGATTCAAAGACTTGAGAAGATAGATTCCCCAGACAGGTATTCCCAGTACGAGACCATGAGCCCAAAGAGTTATTGAATCACCTGCCTGCCGTAAGGAGGCTGCGGCTTAAGGAACACTCACATATTCCTCTCCCTCTTCAAGCATGGTAGGTACAACCACCTTGCTTCACATGAAAGTTTACACTTTTTTTGAGGGTCCCAAAAAAGTGTGAATGCACAGTGGCTGGGACATATCAAATTGCATACCCAATTGCAAAAGAAAAATACGCAGCCGCATTAATGTAAAACACAAATGCAAAAGGCACAACACAAATGCATGATTCAGCAATTGATCGGTTAACTTTAGCAGGATCCAGCAATCATAGCAGTAGTTATAATAAATGTTGACTAGCCAACAATATTTCATTTAATTTGACAGTTTCTTCAACCAGAGACACTGGCAATAGTTGGAGATTAATTGTTAAGTTTTGCTTTGGCTTTTGCATCCACTTTGTGGCTTTTGCATTTGTGTTTTCCATCAATGCAGTTGTTTTTTTTCCCCCTTTTTTCAAAGCTGTTCATAAATGCAATTTGTCTGATAAGTCCTGACCACTGTACTAAAGCACTGACATAGTGCCATTGTGGTGGGCTAGTTCTGCTTCACATTGGTATGCTTCACATCATTTTCATTTCAACCAAAAGAGATCCCACATTTTGGATAATGAGCCTCCGCTCATGTTACATGTTACAGTTTATCCATAGCAGCGCGTTGTGCAACAGAAATAATCATCCATGCCATAAATGTGCGCAGTATTGTTCCACTGGATTAAGCAAAGCCTTAAGGGTTTGCTTAATTTTGCCTCGAGGATTTTCAATAGACAAATTACTCGATGTACTCAAGAAATTCTTTCAGACATAATATGAATCACATAACTCACGCTCAATTTACTATCAGTCCCTGCACTAAGTTTTCTTTACAATCAATCTATTGCAGTTTTAACAAATAATACAAAACAAACAAAGGTGTGCCCGACTATTGATAACTATGACAGTACAGCAACATAGGATTGGCATTCTCATAGTAAGCATACTTACAATGGTCCCAAGACAAAGTAATGTGTCATGGAACACAACAGAAACATTAATTATGTTGATAAAGTCCAATGATCAATTCCAAAAACAAATGAAAGAATAGTTCAAACATACAGACACAGACACAAAACGCCAGGAACAGACATCTTAGACACAAAAGCCCTGAGTGATCCAATCATAAGTGCCAGCCTTAAATACAGGTGGGAATGCACCCAAGATGCATTAAGGATGCATTTGAGATCTGATCATTCATACCACATTCAGGGGTGATATAGGTCAATTCAGTTCAATTCAATTTTGTTTATATAGCGTCAAGTCACAACAAAGTTTTTTCAAGAAGCTTTACATATAGAGTATGTCAAGACCACACTCTATAATTACATTTAGTTTAATCATTGCTCTGATTGCTGAATCCTGCTAATGTTACATGATTAATTGCTGAATCATGCATTTTTATTGTGGCTTTTGCATTCGTGTTGTGCCTTTTGTGTTTGTGATTTACATTAATGCAGCTGTGTTCCCTTTTGGGCTGTCTGAGCAGGTGGGATCTCAGCCTAATTTGACTTATACATGATTAGCTGGTGTGGCCGCAACATCTTGTTATGACTGTGCAACGCACACTGGTTGAAACCAGTGGCTGAAAACTGTCAATGGTTGCAACACTGGGTGAATCACATCCTCTTAATGCACATTAGATAGAGATGCAAACTCATGAGGAAGACTGTGTTTACAAGAACATACAAAATATATCTTGACAGCCATATTATCGACATTGACAAGTATGTGATATTAGCTTTGAAATTCATGAAAAAATTAGCATTTCTCTGAAGCGCCTGAACACAGAAATGTGCTTCCTTTCTAAACAGTCAGCAAAACACCACAGTCTGAAACATGGCTGCCCCCAGCTTCTCTATCCCACTACTGAACGATATGTATTAGCTAGCGTAGTGAGTTAGGCTCCTTTAAGAGACAGGGCAGCGTGTGTATGTCTGAACGTATGGTGTGAGTGGTTGTGGATTGATTAGTGTAGCGAGCGCATACAAGAATACAAGGAAGTTTATTGGTCATTATACAACAGGTTGTATAATGAAATTAAAATGTGGTTCCCTCTTGACTGATTAATTGATTGCATAAAAAATAAAATAAAATAATTAAACATGGAGTGCAGCTGATGCATTAAGTAGTTTCACAGCCTGAGGAAGGAGGCTGTTCTGTAGTCTGGTGGTACGGCAGCGGATACTTCTGTATCTTTTGCCTGATGACAACAGGGTGAACAGGCTGTGGCTGGAGTGAGTGTTGTCTTTTAGTATCATTTTTACTCTACGCAGGCACCTCACCTCCCCGATATCACTGATGCTTGGTAGGTGGGTACTAATCATGTTTTGGGCAGTTTTAATCACTCGTTGGAGAGTCTTCCTGTCCTGGGCCATGCACATCCCATGCCAGTTTGTGATGTTTCCAGTCAGGATGCTTTCAATCGCTGCTTTGTAGAAGCTGACCAGAACTTGGCATGGGAATCTTGCTTTCTTAAGTTTCCTTAAGAAATACAGCCATTTTATTTATTTATTTTTTTGCTAAAGTTGAGGGAGCCACCAGCGGGTGCATGTATATGCGCCGTCATTGCCATGGTAGCAGCATGACACCAGTGCTGGTAAATGCAATGGAGTATTCAGATCAGAGCAGAGAAACAGGTCTACCCCTAGCAGCACAAGTGGTTAGCTTAGCAGTAAATGTGCAGCGTAAGTCACAGATTTCATTGAATAAATGCTGCTGCTTCTTCAGTCCAAAGGAAGCTCCTGTGCGTTGCTGTTTAGCCACTGGTTAAAGTGAATTTAAATAGTGAGCTAGCATTGTCTTGAGTTTCTGACTGGTTGGAAATTGCAGACTTCAGAAAACTTCTCTCAAAGTCCCACCCACTGTACGCCTCTTTTTAAAAATGACAAAATGGACAAAAAAGTTTATTTAAAGATTGGAATTAAAATTAAGTTTCTATATTTTCAACATATATTCTAGAGACATAATCAATCAGATATAACATACAACAAAGATAATCACAGAATTACCTTTATACAATCTTTAATACTGTAACAGTAGTCTTTTTCCTTATTATTAGTGCTTTCTAATCTTTCGATTGCTCTGGAAGAAACGGTTAAGACTATTGCCCCCTTTTGTGGTTGCTTTGACATATTTATTTCCTACAACTCTTAGAAGATTTTAAGTGCCTGAGTGGCATTCTTGAAAGTGTCTAGCCATGGGGTAGTCTCTGTTGTGTTTTCTCATGGCATGTGGTAGTGTTATGTTTCCTGAGGCGGGCCTTTAGTATATGTTTGACGTGCCCTATGGAAAAGCATTTGAGATATACATTGGCATAATTGGGGGCCTCTCCTATAGTTGTGCCTTTGACCTGTTCGTAGTAAATGTCCCAAAACAGAAAAAAAAACCATTGTTGTTGAGTACCCAGCAAGTAAGGTTTACTAGTTGACAACTTAAACCTCGGTTAGTGGTAGGAAGAAAAAACAAATACACACATAACATTCTCTACCTGTTGACAAACATCCCCTGTGGTCAGTTTTCTTCACCTCGGATGAATCTGTGACCAGGACTTCACTGTTAAGGATTAGGCCATGATTGACAGATTTATAGAAACAAAGCAAAAAAAAGACAATCAAAACAAGCTTTTTTCACTACCACTTATAGTGTGCAGGCCTCATGCATCCAAAAAAATTCTCAGATCTAACTGGAATGTACTTACCAGTGACAACCCCCTCAGGAATTTCTTTCCAGACACCCCCCACCTAGCGGGCAACCTGGTCTACCTACGGAGCTACAGCTGCCCCCATGGATCCCATTTCAATGTTTTAACATAGGACACATCAACTGCAGATTAAAGAACAGCCTCAGTAAACTTAAACATGAACATGCCATGAAAATACAGAGTCTACCCACTGGCTACACATGTTTAAGAATGCCACTTGAGTAGTTAACATCTTACAAGAGCTGAAGGAAATGAAATTGTCAAAGCCACCGCAGGAGGGGGCAATTGTTTCAACCATCTCTTACAGAGAGAAACCTACTACATCCAAGAAACAGATCTTTCCCTATTTCCACCCAAGCTTTCTGCAAGTGGGGCATACTGTAATCAGGCTCAGAGCTACACCAAAAACCACTTCAGTTTTTCACTTCATATCTTGGGCAGTCATCTCATAGTTAGCCTTGGTTTCCTTATATGTTCGGTGTTTCGGTGGGAGGCAAAGGCAAAACCATTAGACAAAAGCGAGACAATATTTTTGTCATCTACCAACAGGAATGTATTCTATAGTTGCTTTCAGCTATTTCAGAGATGTTTAGAGTCTAAGGCAGACAAATGCATGCTGTTGTAAGTTAATTCATTACAAAATAGGCCTACTTACTGGTGTAGTTTCAAGGGGCGTGAGTGACTGTGTTGGCTCTCCTTGAAATGATAGTGCAAAGCTTTCTGAGTAACTTTGATGCCCAGGCTTGCAAAATGTTGTAAATTATCTGTGTTGATTTTCTGTTTGCTAGCGTGAGACAAATATGTATGCCCTATCCACCAAAGGGGAGGAGACACTTTACAGGGACTGCTTTGTGCAGGGCACAGCATCAACTCAAGGTATATGCAGCTAATGTGTCATTGGTTCTCACGCCTTTTGACTCCTATGCGAGCTGGGCAATGAGTGTACTGGTCGGGCACAAACAGGATAATGGCTTTACCCCTGAACCTCTAAAAAAAGGGTCCAGTACTTTGTGTCGCAGAGGTGTCCTTAACTGTCAAAGAAACAGTGGCACAAAATTAGAAACAGAATAAATGGGAGACTAAGGAGCCTCAGCAAGGCTGACCCACACTCTTTGACTTGGATTTTGCCATTTATTGTGTTATTGACTAAATAAAAATACTAACGCTATTGTCTGTCTAATTTTGTGTGTAAAAATTAATAAAGTAAAATTAAAATGATAAAATTAAGAGCATTCTAATTCAACAATCTTGACTGTAGAAAACAAAATAGGTGGAAAACAGGTGAGGAGGCATAAAACTTTTTTGACTTTTAATATGACTGCAGCAGCTGCAGGGTCGAGGACTAAATTTCAAGTTTATAAGTTGTGATCTGTGATCTAACTGAACAGCCTCATGGAAGTAGTATCTAATGCTAAATATTAAACTATAAACTAACAAATTCATTGAAGCAAGTCATTTAGTGCATTAAAAGTCATAACTTTTATCTGAGACAGATTCCAGATGCCTCCGTTCAGATTCTGCTGATCTGTGTCTCCAGCCGAAAGTTGGCATGCTGCAAGCTGCAGTATTAAATAAATCATTAGCGTATTGGTGTATGTGTTTGTTCTTATGTAATGGCGGCATGAGCCATCCAAACAGGTTTCTCACCCCTCAAATTGTCACACAATGTCTCTACCACTACCATTGTCACTACCATACAATAACAATGTATGTTAATACAATTGTTTTCTTTTTCTTTATCTTTTACAAGAAGCATAATAAAAAAAATAAATAAATAAATAAATAAATAATAATAATAATAATAATAATAATAATAGAAATAGCATCATATGATCCTATCTTGACAGCATAGTGTCTTTTTTCTCTCCAATTATCTATCTAGTTTTGCTGTTTCCTCTGCATAGGGGTGGTGGCATGAATCAGACATTAACTTTTTTTGCCTACATCATTAACTACATCATTAAGAAATGTTGGGCCATACTGGGGACTTTCTTGGACCAAGGTAGGATCATATGACATGCTATTTTCATTGATCAAAACACTGTCTGTTTCAAATAGTCTATATTCTGTACATCGGTATGTGGGTCCTATTTCTGTATTAATGATACTTCATTTTTGATCCAGCATCCACAGTCAGTGTGTGTTTTGCTTTCTTCCACCACCATGCAAGAATGGGCCATGATTCTACCCACCTTTAGATAAGAGCTTACTGGGTGAAGTCAAGCCTCCTCCCTCCCTGCTGCAGTAGCTTTGAATCTAAACAAGTGGCAGATCCACTGCCATTAATACTGTGTAATGTACATGCATTCAGTACACCATTCTGGGTGGCTATGCAGAGAAAAAGCACTAAAAAAACTAACTGCATACTACCTGCTCAGCACCAATGACAAAAAAAGTAAGTGAGGAGCAACTGAACATGGAACATGTCACAGCTAAAAAGGCAAATATTTTTTAGGACTTCCTGGGTGACCTTCACAGAGCCTAATAGGATAGTTAATACTGAAATATTCAACTCTCTACACCTCTGACTTTAGATGTATAAGGGGCAACTACTTGCTAACAGGGTTATATTTTTTCTTTTCAAAACTCTTCATCCTTATCTGCACTTAAGTTTTGGAGAGTTTGAAATAATAGTTTTAAGACAGTTTTGTAACTATATCTGTCAAAGATGAGTAACTTGGAGCTAAATATGTAAATTTCTGGTAACATTATAGAGGTCTTACTCTAGGAACACATTACTCAACATCAGCCAAGAATTAGCCTGACTGGAAACCTAAAACCATGTAAGCCACAAAAACAGTACCATTGATACAACATGTATGCCTGAGTAAACTGCTGATTCACCCCCCCATTGTTGATCAGTACAGAGGAGGAAGATGAGTCTGATTATCTCACCATGCACAGATATTAATGTAGCTTTATGCAAAATGTTTTGTTAGGTACATGCTTAAGTAAACTCCAATTTATTTTTCATCTTGCCAAGTCCGTCAACTTCTGTGACATATTTGCAAGGTTTACCCATACAGGCAGAGGGCACTCATCTGAAATTAACTATACCACTAAAACAGTTTTTGTAGTGTGGAAAATTGGCACCTTTCAATCCCAGCCACCTCTTTACCTTACCCAGATCATGAAACATGGCAATTCAATATCATCTTTCCTGATACAGTGACTGAGTTAAAAAAACAAACAAACAAAAGAAAAGACAGTTAGTGTGCAAATAATTAATAAGATCCTAAAATCTAATAGCAGTTGGTACACTAATATTATAAAGTTTGTTTTCTTAACATGGAAAAGGGGGTTAAGGTACTATTTCTGACAAATAGCACTCAAGAACACAAACAAAGGATACGGACAGGACACAGACCTACAAATAACGAAAATATCAGCTTTCATTACATACTAGTTCAGTAATGCATTTTTAGACCTTGCCACCTAAAAAGGTGTGTTTAGAGGTCTCTGTAATTCTAAAATAGATTTCATTTGACAGTTCAAGAGTAAATGTCAAACAATTAACAAAGGCAAAATGTTAACTGATGGTTAAAAAATTTAAAATAGGCCTACATAATGAAAGAAAAAATTGGAAGTTTCTGCCCAAAACTGCCTTTTCCCCCTCTTACCCATAACAGGCGATGATGCTGTATGACCTTCCAGGAGCTCCGTCTTCTTGTTGTTGACATGGGGGCTGGCCAGGGTGAGATGCGAGATGAAACACCCCTTAAAACTGCCAGCCAGATACAGCGAGGTTCGATGTCACTACAGTCCACCCCGACAGAACAATAAAATTGCCACTCATGGCCCAAAGGAGCTGGTGCAATTGCTGTCAGCCTCAGCATAGCACCTCCACTTCTTATGCACTATTTGTGCAGTGAACAAACACTAACACACACCAGGGCCCACAAGGCTTCAGTCCTCACTACTGAGATATGCAATCACCCCTTCATTATCTGTCCTTAATGCATTATAACCAGTATTTACAAGCGAGGATGAATTGACTGTAAACACACTCCTATATAGACTGTATACTATTCTAGTGTCACAGTCATCTCCATGAATATACAGCATACCATTAATATGTAAGTTTTTAATATTTTGATCCCTCTCCTTCGGCATTCATCAGATTGTGTTTAATGGGTCTCATAGATGCTGTCCGAAGCCAAAAAATGCATCCAGTATTTTAAAAGAGTAGACTTCTTCTGTTGTATTTTGATCATCTCTCTACCATGTTGTTCCAAGTTTTTTTAAATTTATTTTCTATGTTAAAAGAAAGTCATTTGAGTCCTTTGACCTCATCTTGCCTTCTCTTACCTTTTATTTAGTCCATCCCATGGTTCTAGTTATGGAATTCTTAGGCTTTCACAGCTTCTTTGCTAATAAAATGTGAAAAAGTATTAGAAACAGAAAAAGCCCAAGGGTAACTCGTGTCTCAAGTTTTTAGAAGCAAAACCTTCTCAGACCGGTTGAATTCTATTCCTGGACCAGTTGAGCTGAGAAAGCAGTTTGTTGCAAGACCAGAATTTTAGAGTTGGATACAATCCCATGTTGCTGCTAAGAGATGCAGTGCGTCCCCCTCTATGCTGGCACTTAAGTGCAGCATTGGCTGTGGCTGGCTATTTTTATGGCTTTCTTAGTATAGTCCTCCCTCCACTTAAGCCTACCATGCCTCTCTCTCTTTCTCCTTTTGTTCTCTCTCTCTCTGTTTCTAACTCTCTCCCTTGGGTCTACTTGCTGAAATCCCCACACTCTCCCTCTCCGTCTCTCTCAGCCCTTTGGTAGAGGAGAAAGAGATAAAATTAGCCCTTTTACACAAAGATTCTAAAATACCGCTTAATTGCACTGCCTTTATTTTTTTGCACTAAAGCACACAGCACTGGTACATTCCCACCCAAGAGTGTAATTTAAGATAGTATGATGGTGTAGCAAAACTTACAGCAGCATTACTGATATGATGTGAGACCAAACAGCATCACTGTTCTGTGTTTAGTATGACATAGATATAGGACAGGGTTCCTTTGTGTATAGTGCCCAAATTTTGAAAAATCTTGCCTTGCTCTGCCCCTACCAAAATCTTTATAACATCCTAATCAATGGGGATGATATCAGACAATGTATTTACTAACTAGCTTTGGACTGTGTATTTTCTAATTCTGAACAAAGCTCACAATTGATTTGGGTGTACACTACTTGTTGCTAACATTGCAGTGTTTCACATTTAATAAAATAATGGTAATTACAGTCAGGCATAATCCTAATGCTAAGAAAGATGCAAAATGGTCACAATTCCAATAAATGGCTTCAGTACACTAAACTACAGCATATCTGTAGTGGAGAGTAGGTGCATGAAATGGATGCTTTAAAAACAGAATGATTTTTTACACAGTGTTTATACTAAGCAAGGCTAACTACATTGTGGAATGAGCTCTGTCCTAAACACAAATTAATGAGCATCGTATTTATCTTTTTTCTATCTATCTCTTTCCCCTTCTACTCTTGCCCCCTCCCTCTCTCTCTCAACCCAACTGGTGCCGTCAGATCCCGCCCACCTCTGAGTCTGGATCTGTCTGAGGTTTCTGCCTGTTAAAAGGAAGTTTTCCTCGCCACTGTCGCCAAGTGCTTGCTCATGTGGGAATTGCTTTCAATTGTTGGGTTCCTATAAATCTAAAAT
>JAPZDZ010034026.1:0-12359 GCA_029783805.1 Acanthurus tennentii
TTGAGTCAAATGTTTAGAAAATCGTTTCACACACAGAAAAAAAGGCAAATATATATCTCCATGCCGGTAGGGGTCGGTCGGCCCTGCCAACGAGGTGTCCCTTATTTATTTTTCAAGGCGTTGGCAACCCTACACACAACCTTTACTGTGAGTCAACAGAGCTGCTTGGTAGCAGGTTACAGCTCCTCGGTCCTGCATTACTTTCTGCTGTTCTCAAGGTTAATCTTTACAAAGGTAGATCAACTTAAATTATTTAACTATTATTGTTTAAATACCCTCTTCTTCCTGTGGTTTGACTTACTGTCAGACTTTCCAAACTCCATTGTTAAAGCAAGTGATTTTTAGGTGGCGCTTGAGGCCCAAGTTTGGGCTGCGACCTTATGGTTAAGAATCACTGGTCTAAGACCACATATGTCTTCTTTTAGTGTCATTTGCTCTACTGGGAAATCAAGAAAATCATATGACCTGCATACACAGCAGCTTTAGGGCAATGTGCCACTAGTTTTTTGGGGGGCAGGGTTTTGTTTTGTTTTTTTTTGGGGGGGGTTGTGTAATTTGGCGCCATCACTGTTAACAGCCCGTGTTTTTTGAACAAAAAAATTGAATATTTTTTCTGTAGAAATTCTGTAGAAAGTGACGCTTGCCTGTTGTTATCTGTAAAAGGAACCAGTGAGATGCACCATGGGAAATAAAGGATCCAGTGTAGGGACAGAAAAAAATAAATCTGAACATCTTGGTTGGACTTTCAAAGCTCTTATAAGTGCAATCATTAATTGTGCAAGTAAAACTTTAAAAGATGTTTCTAGCCAACTGTAAACCATGAAATTCACTGAACACTTTGATCACCAGAGGATTACCCCTTTTAATTTTAGAATCAATCAGTTTATAATTTGATGTTGTTGTGCAACACAGGGTTATACAATGAAATGAAAACTAGAACACAGAGGCCAGTACAGATAAAAAAATACAATATAATAAAAATAAAGAAGATGATATAAATATTAATATACATGTAAATACTTCATAAAATATAAAATATTTCAAAACATAAATACTATGCCAAATACTTTACTAAATACTAATATATTATTGTAATGTTGATGGAACAAAAAAGGCAGAACTTAACTGTGAAGGACATGCAGCAGTCGGATAATCTACAGCATGCACCTGCTAGAGTTATCTTTGTCAGATTCATCAGAGATTCGTGTTAGTAAGGCAGTGATCCATAACATCAAAGGAGACTGTATGATCAACACACTGCACCATTCAACAATTAAACACATTTTAATGTAAAGAAAAATGCTCTTATTTCAATCTGTTTCATATCAAAAATCCTGTGGCTGCTCAGCGTCTTGAAAAACAATGGCTTTTCATGAGCTAATGGAACAACAGAGAGGCTGTTCTCTGCAGCTGGAGTCATAATGTAAATAACAACAAAGAAAAAAACAAACACACTAATGAAAAAACTCATTTTGTTATTCACAATTATGAAAGATATTGTAAGATGCTTTTAAATCAATCATTAATGATAGCAGTTACTTTTAAATTAAAGGCTGCTGATCATTTATGCTAATTGCTAGTCCTGTTCCATATTTTATTTCAGTGGACTGTAGACACCAGTTAATGTTTTGGCACAGAGTAGACCACAGCAAGAGATGAAAATAGTGCTGCTTTTCCATTTAATCAAGGCTTTGTATTAAGGTTCGATGTATTAAGGGCTTCAATGCTGTTAATTTGACAGATGCTTTGCCCTCTTTCAACCATAATCATACACTGTATCATTACAACATAGGTAGCATATACAAAATGAAGAACTGTAAACTTCACTATATGTTGCCTGAGTCCATAGTTCTCAACTTATTTGCTGGCAAAGTCTTATCAGTTTTCCATTATTTCGCAGACTTGGCTGGATTTGAGGCTGTTGCTCAAACTACAGATTGTACTTATGTATTTTCAGAGACCCTCCTCCACAAAGAGTATAGTAGTTGAATTAAAGGAAAGAAACACTTACTCTATGTAGCTTTTGCAGCTTAAGTCTTTTTGTCAAATATAAGCAGCTTAATAATATTTGTATCGTTCTATCTGGAGCTGCCTTAATGAAATGGAAAACTGAATTCAAAGAACTGTCACATGACAAACTGCTATCTAAAATAAACACCAACAGTTTAAAAAAAAAATAATAATAATAATGGAAACATCAAGTATATCAACAGTCTCACTTTGTGACTATGTGACCTCATAACTTCTTTGCCATGTAGCCACAGAACAGAACTGTCTTTAGGCCATTTATCTAAAATGTCCATTTACCAAATTCATTTTGATACACTTTGCTCTGATAGATTTTTTAAATGCATAACACTGCAATATCAGTAATTCTCAAATTTTGTAGACTTGAGAAGAAGAAAGTTTCCAGCCTGTCAAGACACGCATATGGTGAACAGCTCAACCAGAAAATAATTTTTGCTTTTCAGCTTGTTTGACTTGATTTATCATCACAGGGGCCTGAAGGCTGAGAAATCACAGGAAAAAAAGTGGACATGATGTGAATTCATAAAACAGACATAATTTAGTTTTCTATCTCATTACATTATCTCTGAGAGGAAAAGGAGCTGGTTTCAATGGAAACCGTCAGTTTTCTGTTGCTGAATTGTGTTTTGATTTATGTTGAGGAATTCTGTTTTTTCCTTTTTTTTATGGCTAAATGGGGGTGAAATGTAAACATATTAAATATTTTCTATAAAATGAATAGAACACTTTATTGTGTGAACTAAGGTTGGAAAATATGGAAAAAAAGTTTTCAATATAATCAATACTGATAATTATCATGCCATAAAATTTGATAATACTAGTTTGGGTATGATAATGACTGATGCAACCTAAATAAACTAGATAGTAAAGTAACAGGGTAAAGTAACACACTAAAACTGATGCCTTGTAGACTGCTTTCTTCTCAGATTTGGAGGATAGCATGAGCTAACTTTCAGCACTTGACAGACTTAATAAGATTTGTGAGTTTGTGTTAAAAAACCAGGTGTGGATTGAGAGAGAGCAGCAAGTTACTCAGTGGCCAAAAAAATTGTGTTCTGTTTGTCAGGTTTATGATCATTTTATCATACCGCCTTCCTTTTTTACACCTTTTTACCCCTTTGACTTCTGTAAAATGTAGCCAAAAGTCTTTTTTCCTCTATGTGGACTCTGCTCTGCACGGCCATCCACAAGAGGAGCTCAGCCCAGAATTTCTCTTGGTAACAGGAGAATCTGAAAAAGCTGAAGCAGAGATGCTTTGTGCCTCTTGGTTTCGCACATTATTTTTCTGCTTTTCTTTACTGGTAGCTTAGACAGTGTGGTGCTGTAGGAAATATGTGTACTTTGATGAGAAGCCTTCAGGCTAACTGCCTGTTGTCTGCCTGTTTCTGATGTGTTAAAGGCTGTTATATCCATCCATAGCCACTAAAGGCTTCCAAAGCCTATCATCCTTGTTATCTGTTTAACGTGTTCTTTGTTAGCACTCAGCCAAAGATCTTTTGTAAGATTTTTTGTTCACTGTAAATCAGTGCTTCTCTTTTGTTTTCTGTTAAGCCCCCCCTAGGAAGAAGAAAGCATTTTGCGCCCCCCACCCTCCGCCACAACTATAAATAGTATCGTTTGTCTATAAAATTGTTACAAGTACATAGAAAATTCTTGCTTTCACCTTTTGCCTTTGCTTCATGCTCCTCAACTAATTCAAAACACGATAGATTGGACATGTCTTTGGAGCTCATCTATTTTCCATCATTTATCGTTTTTCATCTTTAAAAGCAAGAATGAATACATTTTAACCCCTCATGACTTTTAAAAACACTAATCACTCAAGACTAGGGATGGGATTTTTATGATTCCGATTCCGATTCCAGTTCTGCTTATCGATTCCAGTTCCTAACGATTCCTTATTTCGATTCCAAAATAGTTTAAAAAATAGAAGGTCAATCGTTTACTTAACAAAAGTAACTTTATTCCTTTACTTTTTAAGAAAATGGTAAACAAAAATAAAATAGCTTTTGACATATGTTGCACTTTCCTTTTTCATCTCTTTGTCTTTTTATAAATATATATATATATATATATATATATATATATATATATATAAATGTAAATAGATATTTTTTTGGGGGGGGGCTTTATTTGATAGGACAGAGATGAAACGGGGATAGAGAGAGGGGGTAGCCACATGCAGCAAAGGGTCGGAGCCGAAGCCGAACTCGCGACCGCTGCGTGGAGGATTGAGCTCTCCGCACAAGAGCCGCGCGCTACCGAGTGAGCCAAACAGCGGCCCCATCACTTAATCTTTCAAAACGGAGACACACGTGAGACACACCAGAGTGTTTTCCATGGCCCGTCATGCATCGTTAGCCCAGTTAGCCACAGCTTTTTCCTCTTGTATCTCCGGTGGGTTTTTTTTTTGTTTTCCTCTGGCATGTTGAAGTCAGCATGAATGCGTGACGTAGTCACGTAACAGACAGGTCCTGTGTTTTATACAGTCAATGGTCCTGACTCCTGGCAGACACGCAGCCATTGTAAAAAAGGTTACAAGTGCGTCCAAGAACCGAAAACCAGAACCGAAAGTAAATTTTTTTTTGGGTACCCGGTACCCGCCGTTTTTGATTCGGTTCCTACTTGGAACCGAATTTCGGTACCCAATCCTACTGAAGACCCCTGGTTGCTCCTTTATTTCTAAGTTAGCAGCCTGTGGCTAGCTTTGGTTTGTGACTTTGAGTGCAGGGTAGTAATCTGCATTGAGTTGGATTGCTGGAGAAGTTGTCTTAAGAGGAGTCTATTGGCCTGGGGGCTGAGGAAAAAGGACTGTGTCCTCTGTCTCTGAGTGGAGGTAGCTGTGAAAAAAGCTTCTCTGACCCCTGCTCTGGAGGTTGAGAGAGAAAAAAAGAAAGCCTCTTTGTCCCCTGCTCTGGGGGCTCGAGGAGGAGAAAGAGCAAAAAAAGAAAGATGTCTGCATCCTCTGCCCTGTGAGTCTGCTGAGAAAAGAAAGTGATGTGGGGGCAGAGATGGGTTTTATTGGCTGAGTTCACATCTTGGTGTGAAACCTGGGGGATTCTGGGAAGTTGAGTTCACTTTTCTTCATCTGAGTTCTTGAGGGTCTTGTTTAGGACTCAGGCCAGCCGTGGCAATGACTGCTGATTCCAACCCCAGTTTGTTTAGTTGGATGTAAAAAGTACTATACAGACAAGTAAAGATGGTCATAATAGTTGATTTTCACTGGAGGGGGTCATTTAGTTTTTGTTTTTTTTAAAGAACTCCAGATTCTAGAAAAGGTTGTTTATCAGCAATTATACATGCATGCTTGTGGCTCAGTTCAAGACTCAGCTTTAACAACTGTCTTCCGGTGGAAAAGTATATAATTGAAATTTTATAGAAATAACATTAAAGTTTTATAAGCACCACAACGTCCAACACTCCACTCTTTCTAGAGACTGTTAGGAGACACGACTTAAATTAGTTTAACAATACATGTACTTTCCTGTAGAAAAACAACTATTTTGTAAAAAATGAAAAAGCAATATGTACATCATCTGCAACATTTAAGATTGGCACCACCATGTTAGTTGTGCATTATTAATTTTATCACATTAATTGTCTCGCGTGTTTTACGTCACACAATAAGCCCTTTGGATCAGCCTTAAAAACAACTCTGATCCATTTCTATCGTATGCAAATGGGTCCTCCCGATCTCAGTGATGCTTTTGATATTGCTGACCATGTTATTTTTTGAAAATTGTTTGGGCCCTAAAGACGCTGTTCTTAATTGACTTTCCTCCCCTTTACCAGTAGATTTTTCTCTGTTTTTGTTGGTAACTTTAAATCAGATAAAATCAGCATATCTTATAGAGCCCCTCAAGAGTCAGTTCTTGGCCCTCTACTGTATATGCTTCCACTTGGTTCCATTATTTGTCAAAACAACATATCACTCCTATGCTGACAACACACGCAAATACATCTCATTCTACAAACCACTTTTGCCCAGTAAACAATCTCATCAAGTGCACTGATGATGTTAGACACATGATGATCCATTACTTTGTACAACTAAATGAGGACAAAACCAAGATTCTATTAGTAGGTTCGAAGGCTCTGAGGCAACAGACTGGCTTTTTACGGATTCACTTCCCTATGAAACCAACTGAGCATGTCAGAAATCTGGTTGTGATAATGGATGCTGATCTTAACTTTCAAAAGCATGTTTATTATCTCTCCAAGACTGCTTTTTATTATCTTGGAAATATATTAAATCATATTGCTATCAATTTCTGAAAAGTTGGTTGATGCATTAATTTCTAGTAGGTTAGACTACTGTATGCACTTTTTGCTGGAGTAACAAAACAAGCTCCGAATAAACTCCAGCTTATTCAGAATGCTTTCATTCTCTTCACTGGCTCCTAGTTAAGGGTTAAAAGATTTTATTTATATAAAAATGCCTCCATTACCGACACACACATAGACGCACACACACACACACACACACACTCACAGACATGAGCCATTACAGCAGAGCGGTGAAGTGACAGATAGATCAGCCGAGTTGATAAGAAGGGTAATAAAACCTTCGCAAACAAAAAGCCAAATCTTTATCAATACATCTCTTTAACCAGTGAACTTGTAAAAGCAGTATTTTTATCAACTCTGTCCACAGTCTTAAGCACAGCACACTACCTTAGCAGCTAACAGCTAATGTTAATTGCTACAAACAAGCTAAGAAGCAAGCTGTTTGCATGTTGTCTAACTGTTCGCTTAATTTGCCACAAATTGTGTGCTAAACTGTTGCAAACTCTTGTGTACCGCTGCTAACTAAGGCAACCAGCCTACATTTTTTGCTTTACAATTCTAATAAAATAATAGCAGTAAAACTGCCTGGGCACAAACACTCAATACAATGCCCTTAATGTGATGTGATCCTATTTTAAAGATCTGGTTTCTTACACCAATTGAAGTTTGCTATACTTAGATTGAGATATAACATCAACATGAGACAAATATGGCTGTTTGAGTCCAATTGATAACAGGGGTGCATTTTTAATAAATATAGAAAAGACTTCAGCCTTATGTATATGAAACAGAGGGTGAACATTAGTGGTGCTCTGACTGATCGACCACCAATTTCAATCAGCCTATTTTCTCTCTATTTGACTCAATTGGCTGTCACCAAATTACCCAATCTGAAAAAACAATCTTTTATGTGCGAGCTGTGCTGTTTATGTCCAAATTAATGCACAAATTTAATAAAGAACCACTCTGTATTGTAGGAGGCCTCATAACGCCTGCCTACCTTACAGAACGAAACTGGTGTCAAACATAAACAAGAAGCACACATCCGAGGCTCCCTACTACGCAGCAGGTAGGGGGGAGGCCCATATGCAGAGGCTATGTAACCTCACTGCAGAAGACTGGATTCGATTCTGCCTGGTGCTCTTTGCTGTGTGCCATTCCACCTCTGCCAAAATAATGGCATAAAAGCCTAAAAAAAAGAAGAAGAAATACATGCACCGTCGCAATGTCGTCTGTTTGGCAGTTTTATGCTGTACAGGAGAAAGATCACAACTACACACATTATGTGTGCTTGCTTTAGAATTTTAAGTTAACTGTAGGATTGTACTGAGGTTCAGAGTCAGACTTTACATATTACATTCTGATACACCTTATGTAAATGTTGAATTTAGAGTTTAATCCATAGTGGGACTGAGGCTCAGATCAGAACAAACTAGTGGATTTTGTTATACGTTCTGAGGCATGTCGAGAATGTATTAAATGTCCCAATTTCTTATTATTTTACTGAAGACATCAGGTCTAAGGAAAGATTGTTTGCACTATATTTCACAGTAGCCCACTAGTCTCTTTATCATGTTTTAATTAAAATAGAGGTTACCAGGTTAAAACACATCATTTGGCTTTTATCTGATATACTGTATGTAGTCCCCTACTGCTGCTGGAGCAGAACCATCTAAGCCCACCACTTTTGTAACCAACAATAGGTGCATTTATGAAAAAAGTTAAAAAATTAAAGGAGAAACTTGTGGGTAATACTTTTGTGCCTACTCTCCTTATTGCTTTTAAGTAATTAACCTTTGTTACTTGTAATTTTAATCAAACAATACTGATTGCTGTAAGCATGGCTTTTCATATATGTGTGCTATAGTGAGGCTATGGTGGGTTGACCTGACCCTCAAGGGGGGAGCATGTTCCACCAAAACAAAGTTTTACTCAATTCAAAGTAACGATTTATCAAAAGAGATCTAAGAACTTAAAGCTCAAAATGCTGTGCTTTTGTAAACAATTCAACACTTTGGTTATACAATAATGAGTGGTACGACGACATAAAAGGCACAACCAAAAAGCAAGCTTAACAAGACAGAGTTTAACATGGTTTACAAAACAAATTCAACTTGAGTCAGAAAAGGAATGAGGCAAGTGTTACCTTTGAACCAGTTCGTTTTTTAGAAAATAAAATATTATTATTCACAATTATTACCCTGTTGAACTTTGCACAAAATCAAAACAGCCGTGGCAACAGTGCCCACAATGTTTAACATATTTTTATGTTAAGGAGCTATAGAATTATATTTTATTGGCTAATCATGAGACTGTGGCGTCATAAATTAGACTATGGGAGCCAAAATTGAAATAAAAATTTGATTTCTTGCACAGCCCTAGGTAATACTATAACATTTATTTGGTGGGGAGAGTATTAAGGTTTTTAAGTCTGATTACTTTCTAACCCCAGTATCAAGGTTTGGAGCAACTTATTTAAGAAACACATAGGATAAACTCACAAACTTCAGTTTGTCTAATTGGGTCAACATACATTATACTATAGTTTGCACAAAATATTTATTAATAGAAATTCTGGACAAAAAAGACAGTTCCAGCATCTCATTAGGATGCACTCTGGATGCCTCTCTACCCCCTGGGGGATATTCAGGCACATCCACCCAGAGGGAGACCCTGGAGTAGACCAACAACACACTAAAGGGATTATGTATCCCATCTTGGCTAGAAATGCCACAGGAGGAACTCAAAAGCATTGTGGGAGAGAGGGATTTTTGGACAACTTTCTTTGCTACTGTTACTATGACCCAGCCCCATGCAAGTGTACAAAAATAAAATGGATGTAATGACAGTTCAACTTCTTAAATTAGAAAAACTGTCAGTGCATATCACTAATAAATACATGCTGAATGTTAAATATTTGTTCTTTGCTTAGTATAAGCACAAAGCCTTGATTTATTTATTAACAAATAGAGAGAAGAGATGAAATGCAAAGTCTTTCTCTCCCTGCTAAAGTAATTTTCATAAAAAAACATCTAAGGCTTTTGCTGTAGATGGGAATGGGAGTGCAGCCAGATTCACAACCCAAAGTAACACTTAATTTTTTATTTTTTTTTTTTAAAAAGGGCATTACACCCTGTTAAGAGTTCTATAAACTTCCTAACTTTCCAATTCACCAAAAAGCCCTGTTAATTAAAATGCACATTAAGGCTTGAGGCAGTGTGAAAAAACACCAAGAATGAGAACATGATAGGTGGTGTTTGTATAAGAGGTAAGCCAGACTGTTAACTGTGGGAAGGAGGAGCATCAGGACTAGCAGGTTGGACAGGCTCTAACAAGACTCTGTTGCAACATGGAGCAAGTATTGTCAGTACAAAGATTTAGTTGGTCTTTGACAGATATCATAAAACTTGAATTAAACAAAGGGCATTTTAAAACCACAATTTTGAACTTACACTACAGTACATTCACAATCAAGGTTTCATCTTGACTAACTTGTTTCATGATGAATGGAAGCCAAAACCACATATGCTGGTTAACTTCATGAACAGCCAAGAACTGTCTGACACAATTAAAAAAAAACAAAACTGATATTGTATACATGGAATGTGTAAATCAAGGTGCTCATGAAATTCCGGACAGAAGCAACATTCATTTCAGGTTTTGTTTTGGTAATTTTTTATTTTATTTATACTCCCTCCCATTATAGGAGTGCACGTTCTACAACCCACTATTTTAACACATTTCCTGGTTCCTACATGAAGTCTTAAGTTATCAGCACTAGGATTCTGCAATAGCTAATAGTTGTGATCAAAAATACACAAATGGCATCCAACCCATGGGTGCCTACGTCCATGATAGCATTTACCCTTCCTACAAAACCTTGTGATTATGTTGAGGAGGCGTGGGTGTTCAGAGTTCAGATTTCAACCCAACTCATCATGCCTCCACTGGCTCAACAGTCATTGTCTCTATTTAGCCATGTGCGATCTGCGCTTAATACTGAAAAAGGTCACACATTCTTGCACAGATATGGAACAGGGAAAGAAAATCAACAACAGTCAAATGTGGCATTTTCTGTCTATTCTATCTTTGTCAACCTTTTTTAATATGCACAGTTGGATATTTTGTCCTAAACAAAGCTATATGCTTCATGAAATGTTGACTGTCAACAGCTCATAAGATTTACATTTTTCAAATACAAGGACAGTATGCAAACTACTATATATCAATATATAAAAAGTATCAGTAGAAAGGCAAGGTTCATAATTAGCGCTCGCCAAATGCATGTAAGTTCAGTCTTTGACGGTTATTATTGAGACCACCCACCACTCTGGTTGGTAGAAATGAATTGAACTTTCACTCACTAGCTGGAGGAAGCTGTGGTTTGGTAGCAATAATCTTAAGTCAAAAGGGACAGACTGAAATTTGCTGTGCTGTGTTATGCATGTACTTAATTACGTCAGTCATCAAACAGCCTGTCAGTCAAGACCATGATCATGATGCGCATTTGCTAGTGACGTGCAGTATCACTTATCTCCTTTACAATCTGCTACCAAGTAATACTCAGGCTGGTATCATCAATGCCTTAGCCAGTGGTTTTAACTAGCCTACATTTGTGATATATTTTGCAAGGCAATTTCCCTGTAGGAATTAAGTTGTTTTTGTTGTATTTGGTACTCAGAGGAGAAAAATATAAAGTAGGCTGCAGGCCTACCCATTTCAAATGGCATAATTACAAGACATCAGTCTCTGTGGGAAAACTAAAGGTGGGCTTTCAGTGGCTCACTTCAAATAGGCTATGTCACTGAACCACTGTAACTTTAAACTCATTATCCATGAGAGTGGCTATTGCTAATCTTTGTACAGGAGGGTGGAGGAGAGCTTGTTAGCTTCAAGCTCTAATGCTAGCTGTTTATAGCCAATGACAAACACAGTCCTGAAGTGTTTGACAGAGCTAGCCTTCCCTCCAGGGCTCAGCGGAAATGTTTAAAGTTGTGAAAAAAGGTTTATCACCATTTCCAGAGCCCGACACAGTTTTCCTTTAAATAGAGCAAAATAAATATAATTTATTTTCTCATCTCAGTGTTGTTTTTGTAATGTGACTAACAACAACAATAGATAATGATAAGAAAGTTAGAAAACAACATTTTGATTTTCACATTCACTGCAGGATGAATAAAATAGCCGTCAGGACAACTCCAGGACAGTGATAAAAAAAAAAGTTTAGTCCAGAGTCCTGACGACCCCACAGCTATTTAAAAAGAGTTTATCTTCCCTCCATTCCACAAGTTACTCAGATTTGTACTCTTTTGCAAAACAAGACGAACATTAGTTGTTAAAGACAGTTAAGAATATCCCTACGTCGGCTAAAAAAATGAGATCAAGCTTTCAGTGTTGGTGGGGGGGGGGTCTAAATTTTATAATTCAAATCTTTTAACTAAATAGAGAGCAAGATAGCAGATGCATTAGATTCATTTAACTTCTTAACTTCCAGAAAGTAACACACAGGCAGTGGCAGCATGACTTCTCTTAAAATAAGAGCAACAGGGGCTAAAATAACCCATTCCACCTTTTTTTAAGTATGCATTGTTGTTAATGTTGATTAAAAAAAATGCCAGTCCCTTAGTCTACCTGCATGAAGTCCGTGACCCCCAGTCATTTTTTATAACCTTCTACTACCATATGATAAACACAGACATTTTATTTTATTTCTTTTTCACTAAATTACCTGCCATTGATTGCAAGTATCCTTCCACTTAAACTTCTGTATACTATATCCCTGTTATGTGTGCCCAGAGCTATATTATTGTGCTTACTGTACTTTCATTCTGTTACATCTCAGGGCAAATACAACAGTCCCCCTCACTGCACTCTTCTCCTTGAACCAATCAATAAACAAGGTGAAAAGTGTCAACTACTACTCTGCACTGACAAGTAATTTTTCATGCCAGTTCATAATACTAACAACATACAAAGATAAGACCACAAGACCACAAACTATTAAGGCTAGTAGATGGTATGTCTACTACCCCCCCCCCCCCCAG
>JAPZDZ010034066.1:0-12354 GCA_029783805.1 Acanthurus tennentii
GGAACGTCTCGGGATCCCCCGGGAAGAGCTGGATGAAGTAGCTGGGGTGAGGGAAGTCTGGGCTTCCCTGCTTAGGCCGACCCCGGATAAGCGGAAGAAGATAGATGGATGGATGGACAAACTCCAACACTTAACTTCATTTAAGTGCCTTTAAGCATATGTTTATTAGACAGCTTTTCAGATTTGCAACATGTTAAAGTTTTTTTTTTAATCTAGACAATAGACATCTTTGTTTTAATTCTGCCCTCCCGAAATGTCTGGTTCAGTTTGGCAGGTAGGTAAACAGTTCTTCACACAAAGACAAGGCTTTGTGATTTTACCCATGAATTATTGAATCCACATGAAGCACTGTAAAACTGTGAAAAAATACAATAAAATTAAGATATAAAGGAAACATGTATATGTCTATTTGTGTATCATGAGGGTTGGTCGGTGATAACTGGACAACTCTTTATAAAGTGAGACAGCAGGATGGAGACGGATAATTTCTTGAGCAGTGCTTTACTGTTCTCCCATGCAGGACAACTTCACAACCACTACATTTCCTGCAAAAACAGTCACATGTAACTGAACTGACCAATCAGGAGCTAGCAGGACTTAAACAGGTAAATGCAAGTGAGTTAGCAAGGCAGATTCAACACTACTTGTAATTGTGCAAATTAAATATATGAATGTGTAAATAGGTAAATAGTTAGCTGTGTACACACAATAAATGTATTTTTAACAAATTAACCCAAACACATAAATTAACTCTTTTTTGCAATATAAATTGACTTTACTTCCACTTCTGAACCTTACATTTGTATATTTGAACTATTGCATTGCAGTGATAAAGTTAAATTTCTGTTACAACTCAACAAACTTGTGTCTTTCAACAATGTGTCTTTTGAAAGTCTGCTACCTTAATGCTTATGTCTATGGCAAAACACACTGTAATGCTAACCATTAGCATCGGAGTTCTGTAAACAACTCAGATGAACTGATCACAATATTAAAAAAATAATGGAGAACAATATGCCACATATGTACACTCAGATACTCACAGACATATGTTTCCTACACTCTGTGCAAGGGATCAACAATGTTTTAAACCTTTATAACTCGGCTGCTGCTTTGTAGTTAATCAACAGGAAGGTGATAAGGGTACTGCCTTTAGCCAAAATTCACACACACACACACACTTATCCTCCTAGGAGCTGAAGTGAGAAATACAATTAAAATACACTCAATACACTTAAAAACAGAAACAAACCAAGGTTGTCAAACAAGGACAGCACAGATTCTAACAAAAAAGTGCAGGGAGCTCCCAGACTCAGCAGCATGTCTTAAAAAGTTAAATGAAAACTTAAATTAATAAATAGCTCCCTAAAGTTCTGCTGATTGGCTGTGCTGTGGCTCTGTGTGAAACCAATCACATGGTGCTGTGGGTGGGACAATGCTGGAGACAGAGTAGTGACTGCAGACACAGAGGAGCGGCTGCATCAAGGCCAAGATTAACCCAGTTTGAAATTGATATCTTATTGGCCGTCTGTTGTTTTTTTTTTTATAAAAAAAGGCAGATGCTGATATGTGTCAAAATGCTGAATATCTGCACCGGTCTATCTCTAGTTTTAAGTACACCCAAGTGGACCTGATATGTCATGAAGTAGATGTCTTTTATTATTGTCTGCGTTTATTGTCTGCCATCCTCAGATGCTCCCTTGTATGATCAATTTAATGCAATTTAAAAGAACTAAACCATCAGCATAAAGAAGTGACTGTTTTAGAAAATTATGATTTAAATAGGCTAACATGAAGAGTAGAAAGAAGCTCAAGAAAATAACTAATCAATACAACTTTAACCAGATAATAAATGGTCTAACAAGGTAATAAACTCAGAAAAAGTTACCATTAACTGCCCAGAAACTGAAAAAAGCATGTATTCAGACTTTGCAAAAAAGATGCTCTGAAATCTGGTCTTGGTTCTGATGTGTGTCTTTCAAGGCCTACATAGTAAAGTTGTCAATGAACTTAGAAAGGCAACAGCATTTTTTAATCAATCTAATGGAATCAGCCAAAGGGAGCAACCAGCATCTGTGAAGGTATATCCAAAACTTCTCCAAAAAATACAAGACCTCAAAGCACAATGAATTTAAGCTAAATGATGCTTTAACACAAGATGATAACTGAACAGCAAAATCTTCCAACATTACTTTTTGAAAAGTCAGTAAAAGACCTTCCAATCTCATTTGGAAAAACACAGTATGTTATAACTCCATCTGATTACAACCACCCTGTTTTTACTTTAAGTAAGATCACCGAGCATGATATCATTAAAATTCTCACAACATTAAACTCTTTGGCATAGGATGTTTATGGTTTTAATCCTTGCTTGGAAAAGAGAAATGCTCTTTTTACTCTATTTACCCCAGTAGCAATGCCAACCAGTAGAAAAGGTTTTTCCAGATAGCCTGAAAACTGATGTCATCTCTCCTATTTTTAAAGAATCAAGTTGTAGTGATCCAGCTAATAAAAGACCCAGTACTACATTTGTCACAATATGTAAAGAAATAGAGAAAGTAGATATGAATCGGTCAATGTCCCACTCAAACTCTGGCCACCTTCCACTTCATCCAATTAAGTTTGGCTTCAGAGCACACCATTCTACTGAATCAGCAAATAGTTATTTGCAGAAGCAATAAAGACACAAGTGGTGTGAAAGGTGCCATATTTATTGACCTTAGGTAAAGTGTTTGACACCATCAGTCATGATGTACTACTGTCTAAACTGTCAGCACATGATATACCACCAAATACAATGCAATGGAGCAGGTCTTATTTTACCAACAAACAGCATTGTACCCACTATAGGTAGTCATTTATCCCCCTTTTTTTAGAGTTCTCTATGGGGATTCCTAAAGGTTCCATATAGGGCTCTTTTTTGTTTAGTATCCACATAAATGACTTGCCATCTATTGCTCAAGAGATCAAGACACAAATGTATGCGGATGACACAGTCATTTAAATACATTAAAAGTCTAAATGTCAAGCTGCATCTGTCCCTACAGTCGCAATGGAAAAAATCTATCGTCCAGATATATCTTGACTAACACTGAATATTTCTAAAACTGTAGGTATGTTCTTTTCTATAAGAAAGAATGACAGTCCATCCAGAAACCAGACAAAAAACACTAAACATTTTGAAACTGAAAAGTAGTTAAAGGGAAAACAGCCCTGCAACCATAATTACCCCATATGTTGACAAAATTAAATTAATTTATGTGTGCACGTGTGTGTAAGTGTGCTGGTGAGATTCTCATTCTCCCATATATAATGTTGTATTTTTGATGATAATTGCATTGTATATGTATGTATTCTTATAATCAAAGTTTCACTTACAACTGCCTAGCTACCAAATATTTTAAATTTCATCTCTTGCCAGGGGACAACAGATGAAAATTTGCTGAAAGCTATGTCTGGCACAAAATATTTATTCAGCATTGTCCCTCTCAAATCAACTAAATAAATTCTAAAAATTATTGGGAGGAAAGCATTTGCAGTCAATGACAACTAAAGCTGGCCCTGAACACTGACATCACTGAACACTGAATTTCCTCAATTGAGATGCTTTTTCATTTTCTGCGTTTTCACCTGTGATTCTTTCTACCTCAGTTTTGCATTAAGTAAGTTAAAAGCATGATCGGTTGGGTCGAGATCAGGTTACTGATTGGCTATTAAAAAATCCTCAATTTTTTGCCTCAAAAACTCTTGGGCTGCTTTTGCAGTATGTATTGTGTAATTATCCATCTACATTGTGCTTCTCTGTTCCAGCAGGATTGCAACATTTGGTTTGCAATAGACTGACATTACTCTTGTCCTGAAAGCAAGCAAATAGTTGGCCTTTACGCATCAGACTTTATCCTGTTCAATTTTGTTGTTATGCACAATCAGCTGGCCTAAAAGACTGCTTTGGGTCTAGAGAGAAAACATAAATTCCACTTACATTTCACATGTTACAATCTGTAGTTTTGATATATTTTATGCAGCAGAAAAGCATATAGGCCTTCATAGTAGCCAGTTTACTGGTTAGCTAAAACTAATGCAGTCTAACTGTTCTGTGGTTCAATAATGTTATGTTCAGAGAGTTGTTTCTGATAATTGCATACCTTGTTGCTTTATTGATCACCGTAAATAAGTAGCTTGCTAGGTCGTCAAAATCAGTCTTCATAGTTTTACAGGGTTTGTCAGCTCTAAACCAGAAGAAACAACATTTGAAGTTATTAGCTAACTGCAATAATACCTTCCTTTTACTGTTATCATCCAACATTTCTGGAATTAAATTTCAGGTGTATTGTACAGGCTATCTACAAATGAAACTAAACTACATCTTAGCAATCTAAATTATCCAAAAAAAACTTTTATCTTGAAGTAAACATTAAACATGTAACCTGAACATGGGATGATAAACACCTGGCTATAAAAAGATGCAAACTAAAATGCTGTTGCGTTGGGTTGACCTGGTTTATGAACAACAACTAAAAAACAAGTTGATAACTTTGCAAACACAGTCAGACATTAGCATGTGCCACATCAAAGGACATAACTGAGCAAACTAGCTAATGTTACTTAATAGTCCAACAACAAGAAATCCAGAGTCTGTCTTACTGCCTTTTATTTTTTAAAGCACTTGCCAATGAATAAAAGACAGTCTGACATTACTCCTGTCCTGGCCTTTAGTTCAGTCACTTCTTCACCATCCTTCTCTGTCTCTTTGCCTTAAACGTGTTGTCAATAAAGTCGTAAAAAAACCAGACTACATTTTCTGCATATAATATAACCAAGCTCATCCAGTCAGATGGTCCTGGTTGTACCCACTAACAGAGGCAACCATGCTTTTCTGTGGCTGCTATTAGCTCTGACATCTTGTCTTTGCATAATGTTGTTGTGTTTAGCCCTGCTTTTTTTTTGTTTTGGTGTTTTAGCTGTTTTTTTAACTTGTTTAGCACTTGGGTCAACCTTGGTTGTTTTTAAATGTGCTATATAAATAAATCTGACCTTGACTGTGACTTCAACCCAGTTTCACCAAAATCAGTAATAACTGCTGGTATGCCACAAAGAGCCATAGAGCATTATGCAGGGTCTCCTGACAGCTAGCCCATATTCCTTTTTGCAATGTAATTATTTATAATTACCAGGGTCTACAGTGACTAAGACAGATATAGACATAATGATACAGAATAATGATTTTGAAACTGTTATTTTAAGGTTAAATAGATTCAAAAAGTGTCTAAAGAAGATCTGTATGAGTCCATTTATCAGAGTAACCATTTATATATAACCGTCATATATTCCATTCTCCAAGACTCTACTGCCGAAACTATTTGAGCAAGCTGACCAAGCCCCAAGCTATGAGAATGACTAAATGCATGGGTCAATATTCATCACGTCTCCTGTTCCGTGTAAGTAAAGGACCCTGTCTTTCTGTGAAGCATCTACAAACGCATGAAATATCTTTCACTCCGATTCTCCATATTGCAGGAATAATGAGATGCCATATCACTGCATTGAGAGGGCTCCTGATTAAAACACACACAATCACACACACACTTAAAGACTGTCTCCCACCATAACTAATGGGAACATTTCATGGTTGTGACAGCAAGCAGCGCGTAGGACTGTCTGAGCATTATGGCTGTCACAATAATAATGAGAACAAATGAGAGCAATCCATTTCCTTCCTGGCAGCTAGCCCCTCCCCCCAACGACCATCTGGCAAACTGCTGGGTGAGCATCAGCCAATGAGCCACAGAGCTGAAGGCTGAGGGTGGGGGAAGTTTAGAGGGGTGTTATGGCTTACTACTACTGTCACAACAACATCTACAACTGCTAGCACTATTGGTACTACTGCTATCAGTACAACTTTTTTAATCACAACTCCTACAACTAAAAAATTACTACCACTAAATGTTACTGAACTTCTGCTAAATGTTTTCAATCAGTCATGCATGCCTAGATCTATGCTAAGTCAGATTTTTTGTGAGAATAAGGTGGCAGAGAAAGCAAAATACAAATGTCTTACAAATATTGTAACTATGATACATATTACAGTGTCTATTGAAGAAAGATAAAGAAATCATTAAGAAATATAAATTGAATTCACTGAATAAATAAATTTTAAAAAAGACCTTTGGAAGAATGCTAACTGTTGGTAACATAGGCTATGATTTAATATGCCTAATGTCACATAATAGCAACTGTGACATTGTTAAAAACAAGTGCTATATAATATATTATTATTTTTAATCATTTATCAGCCTGGATTTTATTTAGGTGGGCTGTCGATTTATGTCATGGTCATGTATTTCTGTTTCTTCATTTTTGACTTGAATTGCGAAATTACAATTGGCCTGTTATTTGACTTTTTTTTTTTTTTTCATTTTTCTTTTTTATCAAAAAATGAAACACCAAACCAAAAAACAGGAAACAGGTTTTTGTTTAGTTTTTTGTTTAACCCATTTTCTCATTTTCTGGTTTTTGGTATTTGCAAGGAAAAACAGGAAAATGGAAAATGGATGTAAACTGACTTGAGTGCTTGGTGGAAGCATATAATTGTGATGTAGTAAGTCTAGTTGGGTTATTTTTTTTATCTGAAAACTGATCATACTCTAGTACCCTGACCTGTACTTGCAATATTTCTATGTTTGATGATGTTCTCTGTATTTGCCTCACTTTTTCTAAATGCTGCGCATGTGTTGTTTTTTGTTGTTGTTTTTTTAATTTATGAAGCTGTTTTCTTAATTGGCTTTTTTTTCTCAAGTTTTAATGCATTGGGTTTACAGGGTTGCTGTAGTCTTCAGCCACACTTACTGTCTTTATTAATCCCTTCACTTGTAGAGGACAAAAAGCCTCCCTGTAATGCAGTTCAATAAATAGACCACCAGAGGGCTTCCACAAGTGCAAATACACTTGTGTGCATGTGTGTGCATGCGTGTATGTGTGTGCATGCACACGTGCGAATGTGTGTGTGCATGTTTGTTTGTGTGCATGTTTGTGTGTGTGTGTTTGTATGTGTCCCACAAATGGTAAAGGATAGAGGGTTCCTTAGTTAGGAAGTACCTCTGGTGGAAAGAAAAATTCATTGGAAAGAGGACAGCAAAACATCAGATATGGTATCTGTGGAATGCATAATTAAACCAAATAAATATTCCATAATACTTAGAGGGAGTTTACATAAGTTGAAGCAAATTTTGTAAATGAGCTTTATCAAACAGGACACCGTCAACATTACAGTCAATGAAATAATTGTGCCTATAAAACTTAACTTATGAATGTCGGATATTTTTATGTGGTATTTGATTTGATTCAGCTCTGCTGAAATGATAACAGGTCATAATCAGGTCATGATTACTTTCCTGCCTGGGGCCTTTCTGTCCCTTTAGGTGAATATTTTCATAGGCCTTTACCTGTAAAACCACTTATAGAGGATACAATGTATAAATTAAGCAAGCAAAGTATTTGCGATAGCTGCCAGAGAAGACCCTCTGAGTAAACCTCTTCCTCTGAGTGAGGAGCCTGTTTGTGGCACTGCTACATAATTACATTACCAAACCAGCCAAGGCCTTTTAAAAAGGGGAAATAATAGTTCTACAGTAAGGAGCTTATACTTGAGAGGCTTATATACTATATAAGACTCATACAAAGTGGGTCATTTTATTTTTCTGGTACCTTTGCATGCACATCAAGTGTCTGGGCAGAAAATGACCTCCATAGATTCACTTTCAGCTTAAAAGATATTTTAATGATATAGAAATTATGCAAGTTTTTATACAGTGCTCTACATGAAGATAATCTGTCAGATCTAAATCATTCCAAATCTACAGATCAATACAGAAAGTACAAATCAATCATAAAGATATGGTACTCATCCATTCCCAACCCCCTGCCTCTTTTCCACTTTTTCTGCTTCCTTATAGCAACTGATTGGGGATCATTGAATATTTAATTGAGGGGGGACCCTGGTTGAAAAAGAGGGGAGGGAATTTTGATTTTATTTTAAGTATTTTTAAG
Organism: Acanthurus tennentii; assembly: GCA_029783805.1. Taxonomy (NCBI): domain Eukaryota; kingdom Metazoa; phylum Chordata; class Actinopteri; order Acanthuriformes; family Acanthuridae; genus Acanthurus; species Acanthurus tennentii. Next base: position 8,047 of record JAPZDZ010034066.1, read on the forward strand.
TATTTAAGTATTCTCTTTAGGGATTGGGGGGCACAAAAGTTATTTTTCAGTTTTCTGTTCTACACAGGGGCGTAGAATTGGGTAGCGGCGCTACAGACACGTCCTTACCAATATCTAGCCACTAATGTGTAGTCACTATCAATACAACTACTGCCCGTAGTGTTTAGTCAATGATTATGGCACACAAAGGGTTAACAGTCGGTCTCTGCTAGAAGTCCCGCCTCTAACTTAAATATCACTCTCCGATTGGCTCTGCCAGTTTCTCGCTTACATACATGTGATTGGCCGTCCCTGCTGTCACTCCATCTGCTTGTAAAAGCTACTTGTGACCTATTAGTTGGACAGGAGGTAGTGCATGTATCTGCAACCGCGAGTGCAAGTAGGGAGGGCAACTGAAAAATTTATTTCCGGAAAGCAACATGAATATTATGATTGTAATCAGTGGTGTCATTTACATTTACATTTGTATTTGTGTGTGTGTGCGTGCGTGCGTGTCTGCACTTGGTAATTAGGATTTGCAAATACAAAAAAAACCCATCAACTTTCAGGAGTGCTGCCTTGAAGCACTTGTGTCCCCACCAATGTCAAAACCAAACCTACTCCCTTGGTTTTACATTTGTTTACAATGCTTGCATTCACAGCCTGCATAAATATTCCTCTCTCATTGACTGGACAGAGTTGTATTACAATGTGTCATATACAGAAAAACAACATTGTTGTCTGTGTTTATTCCTAATACTCACTCAGTTTTCAAATAACAGGCATACATACATTAATCAGTTTGAAAGACATCCTTTGTAACTCCTTGTCCACCCCACCATGATGGGATGTAGTTTGTTTCAATTAGCTTAACGAGAGCCACACAGCTTTCAATTCAATCGGTCTTCTACTAATGATTAACCTGGAGCTAGACTCATGGGAAATAAGAGGATGTGGAATAAGCAAAGGACAAGTAAGTTTACGACACATACTCACATGTGACCCTATCTGGCTTTAGATCTGGTTGATTATAATTGCTATGAGCTTGTTTCCGTCCTGAGTGATCCGATCATAAGTGGATAGCACCAATCGCGTGTGTTCCCACCCGGTATCAACATTTGTCTCTAATTGCATCTCCAGTGACCACCTGTGATCGGATCTCCCCCTCCTGCTCCATATGGAAATAAACACAGACATCATTTCAGCTTGTAGCAACCAACTGTGATGTTGTTTTTTACCTGCAGGAGGCAGCAATGCACTAAACTACGCTTAGCCAACCGGAAAAACAAAGAAGAAGAACTGCTTCCTGTCAGCAGGATATTTAAGGTAGAAGGAGAATTTAGTGGGCAAATTAAAACAACACAATTGACAAAGATGTTTAAGGGGTTTGTTGTATATCCCCACGGGTTCTTCGAAATTCTCTTGATGTTGTTTGCGGAGTTGTTATTGGTTGTTATGGCTATTGCTTGGTGTCTTGCACTTTTATGGTGCGCGAGTGACCACTATTTCCACTTATGTGGAAGACGCCAGTTGGTATTTGCTGAAAGTACTGACAGAGGTTCACTCCCCCCTACATTATGTCAAGGTCTTATCAATCTGATCCCTAAACCTAAAAAAGATCCCCTCATTCTGGATAACTGGTGCCCAATATTGTTACTAAATAATGACTACAAAGTTTTTGCCTTTATACTAGCTAAAAGAATGAAATCTGTTTTAGACACTATCATCGACAAATGTCAGTCCGGATTGATGCAAAATAGACTTAATTCCAACAATATACATTTAATCTTTGACCTACTGGATTGCTCAGATTTTGTTCAAGATGACAGTTTCATTCTTTTTTTTAGACATTTATTAAGCCTTTGATTCCCTAGAGCATGATTTTATGATGACTGCATTAAGCAAATTTGGTTTCAGTAATTACTTTTGCAAATCTGTGAAAACATTGTACACTAATGTAATGGGTACCGGGCTGCAGCTCCCGTTGGCAGCTATATGTAACTGAAATAACAGAAGAGAAATGATCAGACAGGAGACGTGGCTTCTTCCTCGCTGGGTCACGTAGGCTGGGAGACCGTTACTGCATGTCCATTTCCCTCATATAAAATCCATACGGTTGTATTATTTCAGATCGTTTTAACGAAAAAAATAATGTCACAAACACACCAAAACAAAAGACCCATAATAAAATAAAAAATACATTCACAAATATGGGCACACATTAGTGGGCATCTCACTAACGGGAACAGCTCTATTAATTTTAAACTTAGCAGTGGCACATCCCCTAGATTTCCCTTAAAACGTGGGGTCTGACAAGGGTGCCCTCTGTCAGTATACCTCGTCCTTCTAGCTGCATACAACTACTTAATTTACAGATCAAATCCAGTTCTTTAAAAGGCATTACTATTGCAATTAGGAAATAATCATCAGTCAGCTGGCAGATGATTCGGTCTTGTTTCTAAAATATGCCACTTAGATCTTAATAAGTGTGAGTTGTTACCAGTGAATAATTGTACAGTAACCTCAATTTTTAATATTCCTGTCAGGAACTCTGTTACATATCTTGGGATTCAAATTACCAAGGATAGAAAATCTAGATGTTCCTTAAACTTTATTTAGATTATTGAAAAGACACAAAAGGTTCTAAACCACTGGTTACAAAGAGATTTATCTTTGAGGGGCAGAGCTTTGCTGACTAAGGCAGAAGGTTGATCTCATCTAACCTATGCTGCCCAATCATTATATGTTGATAATTCAACATGTAAATCTGTTGACAGGATGTTATAAAAAACTCCCTATATACGAAAATCTACAGTTTTAAATGCATGCAACAATGGTGGACTAAATTTTATAAATTTCACTTCCCTTAACAAAACATTCAAAATAAAATGGATCAAACAGTATTTTAAGAACACTACTTCTATCTGGAACTTCATTAATCATAATGTTGTTTCACATTTAGGTGGCCCGAAATTTATTTTGCTTCGTAATTGTAACATCTCCAAAATCCTGTTTAAACTCTCCAATTTTCATCAACAACTTCTCTTGGCATGGGCGCTGATTTACAAGCACAAGTTCTCTCCACATAGATGTTATATTTGGAATAATTGTAATATCTTATATAAGAACAAGTCATCATTTTATGATAAATGGTTTAACAATGGTATCATACTTGTGAGTCAGCTGTTTAAGGAAGAGGGACTGCTGTATAATTACTTGGAATTTCTTGCCAGATATAATAAACCTATAACCCCAAAAGAATTTTCTGTAGTTTTTGACACTATTTCACCTGGTATGTATATATTACTTAGGAATATTGAATACCCTCAGCCCTTGTCATTGTTGTCCCCTGACCCAACTTAGTCTCCATCAGGGAAGGTTTGTTTCTTCTTCTGACAAAGGTATAAACCCCAGACTTAGAGCTTTGTTTCAGGATGACCTGGTCTCTATTCCTTCAGCAACATTTTATTGGAGTAATTTTGTTAGTAATGTAGCTTGGAAGAAGGTTTGGTCTCTACCACAAAAGTATCTTCTAACAAATAATGAAGAGAGGTGTCATTCAAGTTGATTAATGGATTTTATCCAGTGAAGCATTTCTTGCAAAAATTGAAGAGAGACATAGATATAAATTGCTCTTTCTGTGAAACATCCTGAAACCTGCTCTCATTTATTCTGGTCTTGTAAATTTACACATAAATTCTGGAAAGACGTTAATGACTACATAACAGACAAGATTCTCACAGATTTTGCTCTCTACTATAGGGATGTTATATTAGGATGTTTCGAGTTTTGAGAAAAAGATGCTAATGCCCTTTTTCTTATTAATCTAATATTGCTACTTTGTAAATTCCATATTCATAAATGTAAATTTACAAACCAAAACCCCACCTTCTTTGTATTAATGAAGGAAATGAAACAATATATAACTTTAATTGAGTTCTCAAAAACAAAAAAGCTATCAAAACTGTCACTATTTGTAATCACTTTGGTGTCTTAAAGTGAATCTTTTGCCACACTCTCGCACACTTTTTGTATTTTTTTTTATAATTATAATTTTTTTATACGTTATTTATTTACTTATTTCTTTCAATAACTTACTTGAGTTACTTGTGTTCTCATTATGCTTTACTATGTGATACTCTCCAGACTATTATTTCTTACTGCTTTTTTGTTGTTTGTTTGTTGCTGTGTATACTTTTACATTGTTTGCAAAGTTATTGAAATAAAGAGAGAAAAAAACAGCGTTCACAGCTATCTGTGAATGTTCTCATTCATCCAGGTCATAGTTATTCTGGTCAAATAAATCGAAGGCAACTGGACTCAGTAATA
>JAPZDZ010034077.1:0-12353 GCA_029783805.1 Acanthurus tennentii
TTGGGGAGGTGAGGTGCCTGCGCAGAGCCAAAAGGATACTAAAAGACAACACCCACCCCAGCCACAGCCTGTTCACCATGCTGCCGTCAGGCAAAAGATACAGAAGTATCTGCTGCTGTACCACCTGACTACAGAGCAGCTTCTTACCTCAGGCTGTGAGACTACTTAATGCATCATCTGCATTCCTCCATGTTTAATCATTTCATTTTTTTTATACAAATCAATAAATCAAGAAAAGAGGGAACCACATTTCAATTTCATTTTACAACATGTTGTATAATGACAAATAAACTTCCTTGTATCCTTGTAATTGGAAGATTCACATCACGATCAAACTTAAAAATATACTGAGAAAGAAGATTTAAATTCTTAGATGTGAATATGTTAGGGTCACAAAATGTCAGATTTAAAATGCAAAAACTGGATAAAAAAAGAAATGCCTAAACTGAAAGCTTAATTTAAAAAAAGACTATGGCAAATAAAATAAGACAAAAAAAATCAAAAATGAAACTGAGAATATAAAGCAAAAACTTTCAGGCTAAAACAGATTTTATTTAGCATCTGCATTTTACCATTTGACTTTTGATATTTGGCTATTTAAATGTTTTCTTTTCACTTTAATTACTCATTTGCCATTTTAAAGACACTATTTTGCCATTGATTTAAGCCTTAAAATATCCTTTCTTATAGTAAAACTTTTATATTTGGACATTTTCTTCAAGATATGAATTAATTCATGTCCTAAAATTGCTCAAATGTAACACTACACCAGGGCTACTAAGTTAGTTTGGAATTGGGGCCAGTCAATAAAATAGCTATAATAAGGGATCATTGAATGAGTAAAGTGTCTTAAGACAACTTTTGTTGGTGCTATTAAATAAAATTTGACTTGACTTTGCTTAAGTGTAAACTTTTTTCATATATTTTTTAAATTTTTGAACTATATGTTTGTATTTTAGCCCATTACCCACAACGCTGCTTTCCTCAGACAAGAGATTATCATTTCATACTGATAAAAAAGCAATGTAAAAATAATTTAAAATGAATTAAACACTTACCAGATAAAAGAGTAGAATTAAACCTTTCTTTAAAACTAACTCAACTGTATTCCTTAGGACCCCTTTCTCCTCCCTCGAGATCTAATACATGTAACAAAGTCACTAAGGCTCCTGTTTTTTTGCTTTTTTTTTCAATATTCATTGATATTATTATTGTCACAACCATAAAATAGTTGCCAATAGCATGATGCAAATGCAAAGCTGATGCCTGAAGTCAAAAGAGCAAATGGTATTCCAAATCTATCAAATTGGATAGTTTTGTGTGTTGTTGTCTTGTGTGTTGTTCTCAGACAAGCGAGACATGTCTTCTGTGCTCCTGCACTTGGTTTTACCACAAGCACACAGTTCCACAGCAAGAGTTGACTAATGTTGAATGGCAGCAATTGGAACAAGTAGAGGGCCAAACAGCAGATGGACTGCAGTCCATTACAAGACTTGTGACGCACAATGGCTTACTGGCTAGGGATGGCTCGATACCACTTTTTCACATCCGATACCGATACTGCAGCCTTGAGGATCGGCCATTACCGATCCGATTCTTTTTGTCACTCTAAAAGCTGTTAATAAAACGTGGATGTAATGTGCTTGATACTGACAACTAAAAACACCACATTCACCGAACAAGAACTATTCTGGTCCCCTAAAGAAAGAAGAAAAATATGTGACAACTGAAGTCATGTGTAACTGCTGAGGCTTTATTAAAACTTAAAGCTCACATTGCTTTTAACAGCATTTGTAAACACAGCAGACCCAGCTGCACCATTCAAAATGTTTTAAATAAAATAAAAGTGCAACTTGGTGCAAATATTTAATCCATCCATTTTCTATACCACTCAATCTTCTGTAGGGTCGCGGGGGGTGCTGGAGCCCATCCCAGCTGACTTAGGGCGAAGGCAGGGGACACCCTGGACAGGTCGCCAGTCCATCGCAGGGCACACATAGACAAACAACCATGCACGCTCACATTCACACCTACGGGCAATTTAGTGTAATCAATTAATGTAGGTAGAACCCAGTAACTTACACATGGCTTCTTAAGACACACAATCAAAACAATAAAAATCTAGGCTATACACCTGATTTGCTGCACCAAAACACAAAAACAGAAAAACAAGGGTAAACAGAGAGAGTGCAATCCAGTGTCTTTCTTCTTTTGCATGTAAGTTCTGATGTTGAACTGTATGTAAAACACGGTTTTGTATGTAAGCCACGGTTCGTTTTTCTTTGCACTCGCCTGTAAAAAGTCTCTGTTCTCCTTTCCATGATGCTTCTTCAGATGCTTTATTCAGTTCGTTGTGTTAAAATGTCTGGTTTTGCTACCACTCCTTGAGACACTCATTTTGCAAACGTTGCACTCAGCTGTTTTACTTTTCTCCTCCGTTAATGTAAAGTAATTCCACACATGACATGACATGACTACAGCTCTGCAGGCTTTTGCTCACGTGACGAAAACACAGGCACATGGCACTATGGCGACAACTCGTCTGTGTTAAAGCATATCGTGCAAAGTGAAGTTGAGGATATATGAGATAGTTTGGACTTGTGGATCGGATCGGTAATAAAAAAATTCGATACCCGATCCAATCATTTTGGCCTGAATCAGACTCAATACCGATCCAGTGGATCGGATCAGACCATCCCTAGTACTGGCAGAGCTCATCAAACTGTAAACAAGCTGTAGACAAACTAAAGAGTGAAAAAACAACAGGCATGTGCATGGTTCAGAATCATTTCAGGGAATAAAGGGCAAACTGCAGTGAAAATGCAGTAATTGTGCATGTAGACTTCTCTGAGGCATGGAATTGCGAATACAGTTCTCAATATGGTTGTGCCATTTTGATCAGAACCTCCCACAGCTCAATCTGCCCATTACTACTCAAATGAAGTGAAAACAGGAATCAGAAACAGTAATAGAATCCTAGCAACAGGACACTTCTGCCATTTGGGCTCTCATGGAAACAGTCCCCAGAGATAATCGTTTATAGTTTCCAGATGTTGATGCCATTTACTTTTGGTTTGATGGCCCTAGCAAGCAGTACAAAAACAGGAAAAACTTCTCTCACATCTGTTGTGTCCTTCCAGGGCAACCTGGAACTTCACCACTTTATGAGGGAAGGGAGCTGCAGATGGCATAGGGGGTACTGTGAAAAGGACTGCTGAGAGCCCCGTAATATGGGGTAATGATTTTAGATGAGATGGTTGTCTGCAGTGAGCAGAAGCACACATGAAAACACACATGCAAGAATACAGGCTGAGGTATACCTGCTGGTGTAATTAATTGTTTTGATCGGCCTGCAGTCATTTATGACCAGAATTGGTGGTTAGCAGATGCTGTCACAGTAGATGCTCATCATCAAGATGTTTCAAATGGAGTTTTCAACCCCCATGGGCCCAACATTTGATTACATTCATAACCAGGTGGAGAGGATATGTGCCTCATAACAGTTAAACATATTTATGGCAGAGTGATGGAGCCATTATCACCCGGTTATGCAAGTAGGATGAGGGAGATCTACCACCTGTCTGCTGAAGTTATGGACTTCATAGAAAAGTAGCAGTGCATCCTATACTTCCCAATACAGCTGACTTGAGTGGGGGAGTAAAGGAAATGAAATAGGGAATACTCAGAAGAAGAGAGAGAAAACATTAAGTGAGGTATAGTTTATACAGTAAGAGAAAGGGCCTATATCACCCAGAAACTCCCCTAGATAGAAAAAGCAACATCATTCAAGTTTTTGAAGATTTTCAAACCCAGAAACATTTTTTTTCATATCTCTGCGCTTTACGTCCATTCTATGTTTACAGAATAATATAATATTTACAGGATAAAATATGAATTAAAAATTATTTGTTGTACCAAATAGTTAAATAAAGTTGTTAAGCAAGGAAGCAGTGACTAGAGTGGTGAAAATGTAAAAACTGTTTGTTGTAATTAAGCAACTGTCAGCATGGTCAGATTTGTGTCACCATCATTAGATCTAAGTCACAACTGTCAGATGGACCTTTTTGTTTTTAAATAAATATGCTCACAATCTGTTTTCTCCAATGCATTTAAGTTATTAGAATAGCAATGTCTTTGAAAATAAACTCTTTATTTTTACGTTATGACAGAGTGCTTGATTCCATGCTTTAAGTGCTAGTTTTTTCATCATAAGTGCTAAATACAATCCCCAAAATAACAATAAAAGCTTATAAAATCTAGACAACAGTAGGCTACAGGCACTAATAGAATTAAATAAATTACTGATAAAACCCAAGCAGCAAATGTATTTCACTATTTAGACTAAAGCAACCACTAATAAAGCCTAAACATTAGAACAGATAACATTAAAATATGAGAATAAATAAATAATACTGTCCAAACATTAACTTATTTGACAGAGAAGCTATATGGAAAAATTCTATAATTGTTCTGTCCAACCATCATCATTATTATCAAACTCAGAACCCGGACACCAACGTCAATACCACCTTCTGCCCTGGCCAGGCCTTAGTTCAGGAATGAGATGGCAGTGGGGATGAATGCGTGTTTGTACCTCTTGCTCTTAACTGGGGGAAATCTGAAGTGGGAAGAATGAGATAGAGCAGCATGAACAGCCTTCAACACACTCTGAACTCTTTTTAAGTGAGCCTGAACAGAGGTAAGAGTGACCTCTGTCTCCTATGTGAAGAGTAGTGGGGCTGAAATCCATTTCCTGCCATAAATGGGGACATGCCTGTTATTGAACTGGTGAGTGTATAATGTGCATACTCTATCTATGGGAGATGTGTGCTGCAGGAAGCTGGATGACAAGTCTTTACCCATTGAAGAGGCTGCCTCCAGGTCTTGGTTGGCTCTTCCAGGCTGTTCTTTGGATTATGGATGGTAACCTGAGGTGAGACTGAGGGGTGGCTCCTACTCCCGTGCAAAAGGCCTGCTAAACCTGGGATGCAAACTGAGGACCTCTGTAAGACATATGTCACTGGAGATTCCATGAACTTAAAACAAATGTGCAATGAGATTTCAGTAGTCTTTTAGGGTAGATGAGGGCTTAGTTAAGGGCACAAAGTAAGCAGACTTGGAAAAGCAATCAACAATAGTTTATATCACTGTGACCATTAGAGATAGGCAACCCCATAATAGAGTCAATGGCAATGTGAGACCAGAGTCTGCCAGGAATTGGTAAGGGTTGCAAATCGCCAGCTGGAGGACAATGAGATACTTTGAGACTGCATTGATAATGACAGAATGAGCTCCAGCTAAACGATGGTGACAGTTTTCCAGTCGATGTGTGGATTGTGTTTCTTCAGACAAGAACAACAGGGGAAGCAGGTGAACGGAGTAGAAATAGCTGAATTTTTTCATGGTGGTTGCCAGAAATGGTTAATATTACTGGGACTGTCTTGTGAGATACAGTAGCAATGTGTATACCATCTAATGCATTTACCTACTTGGGGGTGTCAAGTGACTAGAGTTCAAGGCTCAGTTCATAAGCTAATTCACAGCCAATGGAATTGTCATCGGCCCCAGAGTCAACCAATATGTGTAGGAGGCTATGGCTATAATGAAAATGGAGTTTAGTCAGAACATTTACTCAGGAGGGAGAGCTCTACTGCAACGAAGTCTGGCTCACCAGTGTGCTCTCAGTCACTGGTGAACCTGATCTTTTAGGGTATTTGGGCATGAGATGATAAAATGTCCAGCCTGACCACAGTAAATACACAACCTTATTATCATATGCTTTTGTCTCTCCCTAGGCATTCAGCAAGCTTTTCCCATTTGCATGGCTTCCTCCAGTGCTGCAGGGGGCGTCTCAGAATTCTTTGCCTGGTGAGCAGTAGAGCTGGGTAATGACTGAAGAGGGGAGAACTGAGGGGAACAGGGCGCTATTCTAGACTTGCTGGACCTTTCTCTATTCCTTTCTCTCATTCTATTGTCTATCCTGATAGCTAAAGTTGATTTGGGCTTATTACAGGTTACTAACTCATCTTTCATATCCTCTTTAGAGCCTTTTACAAAAACAGAAAAAAGGAATGCGATCCGGCCGGCTTGTGAAGTTGAAAGCCTGGTTGGCACTTTCTCCCGATGTGGTGTGGTCCTCCTCACTCCATTTGGACTACAGAGACTGCCTTCGCTGCTATGTCTCTCGACGCACTCTCGCTTGAGTCGGCACTTGGCTGGCGTCCATTATCGGGCAGTGAACGCATGTCTATGCGCTGCAACCTCACCGCTCTTCTCACCTGGGCTTGGGTGGTGTGTCCCCAGGCAACCTCAGGCCGCTGAGCCGGTCAGCTCGTGCGGCTGTGACGGCTTCTACAAGGTGCGCACTTGACAATGCGAGATCTGTGATGAATAAATCTTTCATCCTGCAGGACTTCTTTACATCGCACTCTTTGGATGTACTGTTTATAACAGAGACTTGGATAAACGTTGGTGAGTCCACTGCCTTCTCTGAGCTGTTACCTCCTGACTGCACTTTCATTAACACACCAAGAGCCACTGGTCGTGGGGGAGGTATAGCTACTGTTTTGAAGAACTGCATTTATCACAGAGTGACATCAGACTGGACTTTCTCATCTTTTGAGCTGAGTTGCTTCGAGCTACGACAGACTGATCCAGTAATGTGTGCTGTCACTTACAGACCACCGAAGCACAACAAGGATTAAGGACTTTTCAGATTTTATTGCTTTTATTCTGACTCGTTATGACAGGATTTTAATTGTCGGAGATTTTAATGTGCATGTGTGTTGTCCGTTTAAATCCATGGCCAGAGAGTTTTTGGAGCTGATTGAAGCTTTTCATTTGACACAGCATGTCTCTGGCCCAACACAAGTGCACGGACACACTTTGGACCTTCTTAAGGTTTATTTTTACCTGCTCTGATGTCCTGGACAGTGTAGCTCCCATCAAGGCCATGTGCTCTAAACCTAAACAGGAGCCTTGGCTCAACGACATTACGCATGCAGCCAGGCAGTTTCTGCCTGGCTGCATGCAGTTTCTGCCTATTGCAGTTTCTGCTATCACTAATGCCTATGATGCTGTCACTATTGCCGTCTCTGCTATTGCTACTGCCTATGCTGCCATCGCTGCTGCTGTCACTGCTGCCGTCTCTGCTATCGCCACCGCCTTTGCTGCTATAAGCGTTGCCGTCTCAGCCTTCGCTGTCACCTATGACGCTATGGCTATCGCAACCTGCTGTCATTATTATCGTTTCTGCCTTTCGCCTTCGCCATCGCCATTGCGGCCTATGATGCCATCGCCGCCTCCGCTACTACCTCTGAACGGCACCAGTTGCTCGTCCACCATGATGTCGGACCCCGGGTTGCAGAGGCGTGGCAGTCGCTTGGCCCACTTGGTCTCGCGGTCGTCGAAGCGCAGCAGCCTCGAGTACAAGTGAAACATTTTGAGGGACATGGTGGCGCGGAAGATGGCCCTCCCGCTCTCCGTGTCCCACAGGCTGGACATGGCCTCGCCTCAAGACCTGTACACGCCCACCAGGATCAGAAGCCCCACGTAGGCCCGCAGGTCCGTCCGGTCCATCCCTTTCCACTCGTCCCTGCCGTACGTCCGGACCCCCTGCAGGTTGGTCATGTCCAGGATGATCTTTTCGATCCGTGGGGTCCCGCCGAGGCCGAGTCGTGGGTGGGTCTGGGTCAGAGTCAGAGTCAGAGTCAGAGTCAGAGTCAGGGTCAGGGTCAGGGTTCGGGTTCGGGTCCGGGTTATGTGTCATCGTCTGAGCGCGGGGCTTAACCCTGTGCCGCCTTTGTTGTTGTTGTGTTGTTGTTGTTGTTGTCGTTTTCCCCCGTAGGCCATTGGGGACCATGTGATTTCCCCGTTTTTGGGCCTGTACGCGGCGTCTACTTCTACTCCATCTTCTTCTTCACCAGCAGCAGCAGCAGCAACAACGTCTTCATCAGCACCATTGTCTTCATCATCATCATCATCATCATCATCATCATCATCATTATCATCATCATTGTCATCGTCGTCGTCCTCGATCCCTATCTCGTCCTCTGCCTCTGCCTCTGCCTCTAAATCTGCCTCTGCCTCCCCTTTCCCCTCTCCCCCTTCGCCTCCCGAGCGGTGGTCCCTCTTGCCACGATGGGTAAAAAGCCCCCGGACCTTTTCCGTGAAATGGAATGCAGCCATTGTGCTGAGAGAAACGAAAACAAAAACAAAAACAAAAAACAAAAAAAAAACTCAGAAGAGAAGGATGAGTAGGAGGAAGAGGAGGAGGAGGAGGGTGAACACCGGAACATTTAGTAATTCCATTTTGTGGGGCTCAGGGAGTCCTCAGGATAAGGAAACTGCTGTGGGTCACGGGGACCCGGCAGGACGGTGGAAGGGTTAACAGGGGCCAAAAAGCAGGAACACATAACTCCAATCCTCGAGTCTTTGCACTGGCTCCCTGTAAATTTTCGTATTGATTTTAAGATTTTATTGTTTGTTTTTAAAGCTTTGAATGGCCCCACAGTATATCAAGGACCTCATTGAAATCTATACTCCAGCACACGAATTGAGGTCCGAGGACCAGCTCCAGCTCGTGGTGCCTAGGGCGAGACTTAAAACCAGGGGGGACAGGGCTTTCTCTGTGGTCGGCCCCAGACTAAGGAATGCCCTCCCGCTCCACGTCCGAACAGCCCCCACAGTGTAGTGTTTTAAGTCTCCTCTTTTTATTCCCTGGCTTTTAACATTGCATGAGTTTTGTGGTCCTCTGTGTCTTTTATTTATTTTACTATGTTTATGTACGTCTTTTATTTATTTTACTATGTTTATGTACGTCTTTTATTTATTTTACTATGTTTATGTGTTTGATTTTATTGTTTTACTTATAGTATCATTTTAGATTTATGCATTTATTTGATTAGTTATTGCTTATTGTTATGTGGAAATGTTTGTTTTATTGTTTTTATGATTCTATGTACAGCACTTTGGAGATGTTTTTGTTGTTTAAATGTGCTATACAAATAAAGTGGATTGGATTGGATAAAAACAAAAATGTCAATTAACAATGTAAGAATAACTAAAATTTTAAAATATAATCTAGAAATGTTTAATACCAGTTTAAAAGACCAACAAGGCCACCTAGAGATTTACAGAGCTCTAGGACTCTAAAAGGCCTACAGGTTCTTTAAAACCAGGGGTGAGCAGAGTTAAAACAAAAGCCCAAGGGTGAACGTTAGCTGATTTATTACAATAAAATCACAATGTTTTACAAAAAAACAGATGATGCCTAAAACAGTCCGTTAAGTCCATGCAGTACCCCTCTGCTAGACCTTTGTCGTGGCCTTTTTTTGCAGAGTCACTTGCACACGTGGAATGTCCTCAGCAGCCAATTCCTTCCTACTCTGTGGCAGCCCTGCCGCACACAAGGTTAAAAAATGCTCACGGTCTTCCTGGGCGGTAGCCAAACCACCGACCCAGGATGGAGTATTCTCCCATGGTATTCTCGCCAAAAGGGTACAGGCTACTGCGCTTCAGGCTCCGGTGTCTCTGTCGTGGTGGCTGTGTGCTCTGTCGGGTCGCCGTCGTCTACGCTGACTGCTCCCCTGTCCACTTTCCGAGTGCTTCTGCTTTTATTCCTTCACCTGCTGCGCCGCACCTGTTGCTCATTTGCTGATTGCTGCCCGGGGCTTGGTCGGTGTCTGTTACATTCAGGGGCAATGGGAAAGAAACACACTGAATGCAAAAGTAATCATCCTACACCATAAAAACACGATCAAGTAAAACTTCTCTTTATGGATGCAAAGTTAGGATTTTTCCAGTGGAAGTAGGATGTAGAGGATTTGTAGCAAGGTCTGTTGTCTCTTTATTGAGGGAGCCAGGAGGAAATGGACAGAGTGTGAGAAAAAAAGTAAAGGACATGTCAGATGAGGCAGTAAGATCCAGTCAGTGGATTTGGATGAGAAAAAATAATGGTAGCTGGGGGCCCAGCAGGGGGAGCACTTAGGATAGACAGACTCTTAAGAGAAGCAAGGAAAAAATCCAGGAAGAGGAAGTGTTTTTAAGCTGAGGGTGTGGCCTGTGTGAGCCTCTTTGAGACCATGCGGTTAGTCCAGGTGAGATGGCCTGTGTGGTTTGTTTGTATTGTTTTGAATTGGTTTGTAGTGTTAGTTTGACTGTTTAGGTGAGTTTGTTTGTTTTAGGTAAGTTGTATTGTCTTGAATTGGCATTGGCATGTCTCTTTGGCTGTGATTATATGACTGATTAGTTGTTCACTATTCTTCCTTGCCTCACCCATGAGAGTGGGGGAGTAGAGGGAGGTAGAGCACAGCCTAGCTCGGCGGGGGAGAGTTTAGCCCCACAAGGCATCTCTCCCTGACTCTACCTTCCTCATTCTAACTAGCTGCCACTTTCTGGGTAAAACAAAACAACAACAAAAAGAAAAAAATCTAGTCCTACACAACAGAACAGAACTGTTTAGGTGAGTTTTTGTTTGCTGAATCTGCTTGTGTGTTTTGTCCTAGTTGATGATAGTGTTGTTTGTGATAGCGTAGGCAAGATAAAGGAGAAAATTGTCGTGGGACCAACTAGATGAAACACTGGTGAAAGGAAGTTCCCACCTGATGACCCCAAAAACATGTTAGTTATCTCTGCTCATTGGTCTGTATAGTTAAATTAATAGTTATCATAGGACTTAGGGGGTTCTTCATTGGGTACTGATCCAGTTTTAGAATTTTTGTGCTTAAATAAAAGCTACTTAGAGCCTGCATGAACGGGGTCTAAGTATATATCCTGAGGAAGTAGAAGCAGTGTCATAGATAGGTTGAAATTTTACACACTAATTGGTCATCTGACAATAAATATCTCTTAGAGTCTGCATGTACGGGACCTAAGATGATATTGATTTGTTGTAAGTATATTTATGTCTAGGTTACATAGGACAGAGTGTTCAGTGTTCAAGATGGCGCCGGTGTGTTTGGCTGTCCGTCTGTTGCTCTCGATTTGGTTGGTGTTTCTGTTGTGCCTAATCCTTGGCACTCTACAGATCAAGTCTCTGCTGGTATAGGATCGCCAAACTCTCTTGGATCTGCGACAAAATGTCAGAGATCTGAGTGCATTTGATCATGGTGGAAACAAAACTTTGCCCCCACTCCTATCAGGAAATCCGACTCACCTGCACTGGGCCTCGGCCTTACCCCCTCGGCAGAAGTGTCTCCGTCGCCGCGGTAAACGCAGCGGTCGGCTGGTGAAGTTGAAGGTCTGCCTGGCAAACACTTCCTCAATTTCGTCCATTTCCCAGACAGGACATGGATTATATCTGCCCTTCGTTGTGCCCTGGCGTTTCCTGGACCCCGTCGGCACCTGCCTGGTACCTGTTGCCGGCCTGGATGAGGGATTCCGGCTGTGCCACCCCTCTCCTCTCCTCCGCTCTCCTCGGTTCCGCCAGCGTGGGTTGAATCTCTGGAACCTGAGGACACTGCACAGGTCCCCCCGATCCGTGGAACTACAGGCCACTTCGCCTGCCAGGATTGGCCTGGTGAACACCAGATCACTGGCAAACAAAACTTTTATCCTGAGGGACTTCTTCAGCTCCCATGGCCTGGATTTTCTCTGTGTGACAGAGACCTGGATTGATGCTGGTGAGTGCAGTGCTCTTGTTGAACTTGTACTGGATGGCTGTTCTTATTTTAACTCCCCGCGGATATCGGGGCGTGGAGGAGGAATGGCGACTGTTTATAAAGATGACTTTAAATGTAAGTAGTGCGCTGTATCATCATCATTTTCCAGCTTTGAAGTGACTTTATTTGAGGTGGGCCACTCTGATCCGGTGCTGTACGCCGTCATCTACCGACCCCCCAAATACAATAAGGACTTTGTGAATGACTTCTCTGATTTTCTGGCTGGAATCATGCCCAACTATGATTGTGTCCTCATTGTTGGGGATTTTAACATACATGTGTGCTGTCCTGATAAGCCACTGGTGAAGGACTTTTTAAGCCTTATTGACTCTTTTAACTTGGTGCAGTGTGTGTCTGGTCCTACGCACGAACATGGACACACATTAGACCTCGTTCTCTCCCATGGTTTGTCTGTGTTCAGCCTTGAGATCAGTGACAATGTGCTCTCTGATCATATGCCCGTAATATTTGATGATGCTTCTCGTGTGCTGCACTTAAATCTAGCGCTCCTGCTCGGCGCTGTCGGACTTTTAACCCTCTCACTGCTGGTCAATTCTGTGCGGCTTTCGACCAGCTCTGTGTTCCCTCCGACTCAACCCCTCTGGATACGGAGGAGCTCAGTTCTTGGTTTCACTCCTCCTGCCAAACCATACTGGACTCTGTGGCTCCTTTAAAAACTGTGCAGCCTAAAGC
>JAPZDZ010034117.1:0-12349 GCA_029783805.1 Acanthurus tennentii
ACCCAAGTAAATAGAAAATGCAGTTTTTAAATGATTTCATTTATTAAGGGAAAAAAGCTCTCCAAACCCACCTGCCCCTATGTTGACTGTTGCTATGATGATGTTTTTATAAAATGCTGTTAGTTGTACACCAGATGTAACAGGACGCACACCTTCCAAAAAGTTCAACTTTTGTCTGGCCATTCCACAGAACATTTTCCCCCAAATCTTGGGGATCATCAAGATGTCATTTTACAAATGTTAGAGGAGACTTTGTGTTTTTGGTCAGCAGCGGTTTTTGCCTTGGAACTCTGCCACGGATGCCATTTTTGCCCTGTCTCTTTCTTATTGTTGAATCATGGACACTGACCTTAACCTTGTTTCTCACCTGTTCTTGAATATCTTTAGATGGTGTCACAATGTGTTGCTTTTGAAGATCTTTTATCCTACTTGACCTTGTCAGACAGGTTCTATGTAATTGTTTTCTTGATTTAACAGGTCTGGCAGTAATCAGGCCTGGGTGTGGCTTGTGAAATTGAACTCAGCTTTCTAAAGATGTGGTTAATCACAGTGAATGGATGATTTAACAACTTTTCACTTCTCCAGCAGGCCCACACTCTCTCCCAGCAGCCCCAGGATGCCTTCTGCAGGCCCTGGGACTCCTCCAGCAGGCCCTGCTCTCTCCCAGCAGGCCCAGGATGCCTCCTACAGGCCCTGGGACTCCTCCAGCAGGCCCACATTCTTTTTAATTTAAAACCTAAACTTTATACTCTCATCTAATTTATTTTAAACTTCAAATTTTAAATTCACTCAACTTCAATATAAATAAAAAACTAATTGCTTTAAAACATTTAAGATTTAATATACAAGTGGTCAGTGCAGTGTAGCTTACACTAGGACACACCCCGAAGCAGGCGCAGTTTTGGGGGGACCTTCCTAAGAGAGAGTGTCTTGTGATATGTGGTCAAAACACTCAATGATCTCAAGGCACACAACTGAGGGCGTGTCTCTGGAGTAAATTGAGACTTTGTAGGAGTCACATTCCAAACTGACAATCAATCAGAAAACGGAACCCGATTTTCGCAGCTGAGGTTTCGCAGGCAGACATTCTGCCTTTGTACCCTTAAGTACAGACAGCAGTGCTTGTGTTAAGTCGCAGAATATCACTTATTCTGTGATGTACTGGGCTTGTCAGTGGCAGTGTTGGGGTTCAGCCCAGTCTCTTCACTTCCCTACCCTGGTTGTGACAGAGGCGCCGGCGGATGTTCCTACAGTTGCGCTGACTTTCCTTGGCAAGCACTGGTAGGTTGTGTCATCAGAGTAGCAGCCCTGCTCCCCCCAACTCTCAGATGAGCTCTTCCTTACGCCCACCACATTCCCTCCTGCCCTGGTGAAAACCAGGGAGGGGCTCTGCACGGCAAACACATGTACATACTCACTAGCATGAGTGCTGGCGATGTGGCATGTGACCCTGGTCGTGTCATAGCTAACGTGAGGTCTAAACGGTGTGCTTGTTTGAGGCTGAGGAACTTGGTACTGATAGTATGGGATGCTCTCAGGCACTATACAGAATACTCAACTTACATCCTGAGTCAACTGCTGCAACAGTTTGGCTTCACTTGTGCGGACCATATGGAGGGAACTGCTGTAGTAACATCTCAGAATGGATGGGACACACTGCTTTGTTCTAAGCTCACTCAGTTATAAATAAAAAGTATCCATCCATCCATCCATCTTCTTCCGCTTATCCGGGGTCAGGTCGCAGGGGCAGCAGCCTAAGCAGGGAAGCCCAGACTTCCCTTGGTCTCCTACCGGTGGGATGTGCCCTGAACACCTCACCAGGGAGGCGTACTAATTAGATGCCCGAGCCACCTCAACTGGCTCCTCTCAACGCGGAGGAGCAGCGGCTCTACTCCGAGCTCCTCCTGGATGTCCGAGCTTCTTACCCTATCTCTAAGGGAGAGCCCAGCCACTCTATGGAGGAATCTCATTTCGGCCACTTGTACCCACAATCTCGTTCTTTCGGTCACCCAAAGCTCATGACCATAGGCGAGGGTAGGAACGTAGATCGACTGGTAAACAGAGAGCTGGCTCAGCTCCCTCTACCCCATGACAGATCGGTGCAGAGTCTGCATTACTGCAGACGCCGCACCGATCCGCCTGTCGATCTCCCGCTCCATCCCTCCCTCACTCGTGAACAAGACCCCGAGGTACTTGAACTCCTCCACTTGGGGCAGGATCTCATCCCCGACTCGGAGAGAGCACTCCACCCTTTTCCGGATGAGAACCGTGGACTCGGATTTGGAGGTGCTGATTCTCATCCCAGCCACTTCACACTCGGCTGCGAACAGATCCAGTGAGAGTTGAAGGCCATGGCCTGATGAAGCCAACAGGACCACATCATCTGCAAAAAGCAGTGACACAATCCTGAGGTCACCAAACAACCCCCGCAACTAAAATACCTAAAAATTAAAGTTAAAAATAGTACATGAAAAATAAAAAAAAAATACAAACATAAAAATGAATACAAAATAAATAATTTAAAAAATAATGCCTGACCTTGACCAATAATAAAGTTTACCTTAATGTACCCACATTTATTAAATCCCATAAACTTTAACTATCCACTTAAACACTTACATTTTACTATTTATAACCCTTCCCAGTTGTCTTATCCCAACCTTAACCTCTAATACCTAATGCCTAACCCTTACAAGATTTGCATTAATTTTACTACATCCTATTATTATTTTATTATTATAATGAATATATAATCACAACATTTGCAAATAGATTAATGTCCTGTCTGATAAATACTGTTAGTGCGTATAATAATATAATGAGTAGGAGCTGGTCTGCCATTAGGAATGGAATTTTTTTTACTCCCTAGCCTATCCTTCTCCTGTCCCCATCAAATCCTCTACTATTTCTTCTTCTTTTTTCTTCTAATATGGCTCATGAAAGTAAGTGGAAGACGGTTGGGACTAACTTGCACTGGCCAGTGCCTTGCCATTGTCTCCGAAAAATCTATGTTGTCGTTGGTAGACATAGGGGAGACTGTAAGTACATCCATTCTTCTCCCAGCAGCCCCAGGATGCCTCCTGCAGGCCCTGGGACTCCTCCAGTAGGCCCACATTCTCCCCAGGATGCCTCCTACAGGCCTTGGGACTCCTCCAGCAGGCCCACGCTCTCTCCCACAAGCCCCAGTAAGCCTTATGCAGGCCTAGGGACACCTCCACAGTCCCACACTCTCTCCCAGCAGCCCCAGGAATCCTCAAGCAGGCACTGAGACTCATTCACAATCCCCAGGGAGCCTCCAGCCCCTAGCAACATCCAGCAGGCCCGCACTCTCTCCAGGCATCCCCAGGAATCCTCTAGCAGGCCTTGGGGCTCATTCACAGTCCCTAGGAAGCCTCCAGCAGGTTCTCGGACTCCTACACAGACCCCTGGTGATGTCCAGAAGGGCCCCACCCAGCCCCCTTACAGTAACCAGCCCTTCCTCTTACCCTAGCCTAAACCACACTTAACCCCCTTGCCTAACCCTTAACCTCCATTACCTCACTCTCCAATCGATTGTGTGGACCCACAATTAAGCACTCTTCCCTGGGCTTTCGTGCCCCTGGTAGTCCAGCATTCACTCTGTGCCCCTGGTAGTCCAGCATTCACTTTGTGCATCTGGTAGTAAGCTTGGATCAAGGGCTGACTTTCAATAGATCGCAGAGAGGGAGCTGCTCTGGTAAGTACGAAACCCTGACCCAGAATCAGGTCATCTGCAAGTGATTTAGCACCAGGTTCTCCACAAACATGCGGTGCGAGATTGGAGAGGGGCGATTATCATCCGGCCGCACCCCAGCCCAGTCACGAACGGCTCTACTCACTGACCGAAGCTGGCTATCTGGGGCCAACCGAAGATCGGCGGCGCTATGGTATCATTACGTCTAGGGTGGATTCTATCTCAGAAGCATTAAGTCATAATCCCACAGATGGTAGCTTCGCACCATTGGCGAGCTTTTGCCCTTATGCTCCACAGGAGGTTTCTGTCCTCTCTGAGCTCGCCTTAGGATGCCTACATTACTGTTTGACAGGTGTACCGCCCCAGTCAAATTCCCCACCTGCCACTGTCCCCGGAGCGGGTCATGCCCGGTAGGTGTCGGGTGCTTGACACCAGAAGCGAGAGCCCGCTCAGGGCTCGCCTCCCCACCTCACCTGGTAAGTGACAAAATGATAGGAGTAGTGGTATTTCACTGGCGGCTAAAGCCTCCCACTTATTCTACACCTCTCATGTCTCTTCACAGTGCCAGACTATAGTCAAGCTCAACATGGTCTTCTTTCCCCGCTGATTCAGCCAAGCCCATTCCCTTGGCTGTGGTTTCGCCAGATGGTAGGTAGGGACAGCGGGAATCTTGTTCATCTTTTCATGCATATCACTAATGAGATGATGAGGCATTTGGCTACCTTAAGAGAGTCATACTTATACCCACCGTTTACCTTTGCTTATCTGAATTTCTTCACTTTGACATTCAGAGCTTTGGGCAAGCACCACCCTGGTGGGCGACCGGGGCGTTCTATGGGTACCTGTGAGCCTGCCGCTGTTCCAACTGCCCATGGGTTGACCCAAGGTGATCATAGAACATGGTCTTTCCACCCACCGGACGACCCTAGTTTTGTTGATGCCGTTTACCCATGCCTGGCAATTTTCCTGAACAGCTTGCACAAGTCTATTGTGCCAAGCAAGGCCCTTCTGCTTAACAGCCTCGCCAGGCGCCTGGTCTTGTCATCGCGCATGAGGCCCAGTGACTCCTCGTTGCCCTTATACCATTTTCCCCTTGCACCAAGGGCCTCTTTTCTTGACATCATGGATGCCTGGAAAGAGGCATTTAATGGTAGCGGTCAGGATCACGTACTTGCTCTCTTTCTCCTGTGCCATATCTTTGAGGGTGTCACTGGGTGTCACTTTGAGGGTGTCATTTCAAAGCGTATCGTCACGTCAAGCATCAACGTCATCCGTTTCTTCTCTAGCAGTAGATCTGGGACTAGCGTTTTTCCTCCAGGTAGGATCAAGCGCTTCTCCACCACACCATCCATTTGCATGCCCTTCATCTTGTAGGATTTGACAGATTTTATTGTGGTTTGCCATTCTGTTCCCCTTGAGGAACTTGCAGCTGCCAATGATGTGCGCGAGACTTTCTGGGCTGTTATCGCAAAGCCTGCACATGGGAACACCCTTTTTGGTTACCCCCTTGCTCCCGGGTTGAGCGAGCAGGGTGTTGGTCCTTACTTTGAGTGCTAGGATGAACTCTCTGAGAGGGGACTTCTCTCTATTTGAGAGCCCATCATTGCTCACCCTGTCGCCTCTGTAGACCTTGCAACCAAGTCCCTGTGGTCTGAGAGTGCACCGCATTTCAAACTCCACCCTCCTCCACCTCGCCGAAGTGAGGGATTCTGGGGCAATAGCCTGTATCTCAGCCTCTGTGGGCACTGAACTGGGAATGGGGCCTCCTCTCCATGGTGAGGCTGAGCCTGCCGATGGAGATAGGAGAAGTAGTGGCTTGGACAGTCTCCCTGATCACTGTGTCATCGGACTTGCATAGCTGGAGAGTCCTTCTTAGCTGGATTAAGGGGACTTGTGAGGCCATTTTGATGAGGCCCAGACCCCTGTCTACACACCTCAAGTATAACAAACTGTCCGCTGTAGATGGATGCAAATGCGGTCACCTTTTGACACTCGTCCGAATGCACCTTTCCATTCGGTGAGTTGGACCTGTCCTGCTTTACTGTGGTCTGCACAATAAATGAGTTTGGGAATACCATAGGTCTGCAGGAGTATGACCTTCTGCGATGGTTTCACTTTCACCGCCATGATTTCGTTGGTAATGCCACGCACCATGTCCACCAAAGGGGGCTTAAGGATCCCCTTCAAGGGTTGATCTGAACCCCCAAGTATGTTCCGATTCATCCACGCCCATCATGTGTATTTCCAAGCCTTCTAGTTTCCAAACTGCATATTTGTTCACCTGTTGTTGCCTCCGTTTGTTACAAGAGACTGAGAACCCGTGGCACTTCTTTGGATTTACCCTGAGTACTGTCATCCGACAGAATTTTTCAAGAAGCACCATGTTGTTTATACCGCACCAGGTATCGCTCAGAGGGCCAGGTCATTGGCGAAGGCCATTGACTTGATGTCAGAGCCTCCTGCCCTAAGGCCCGATCTTAGCCTGCTGAGAGTGTATAGGAATGGATCAATGGCCATGTTAAAAAGGAGTGGAGAGAGCTGGTCTCTCTGTTTTACTCCCTTTCGGACCCATACCTTTCCATCACACCAGAAACAGTTTTTATTGTAGTGTGGCAATTCCTGTTGGAGTTTCTGATGAGCCCCAGCAGGTGCTCATCCACGCCCCTTCCAGATGGTAATGGGACGCCAGTTGCCGATGTCTTTGAGCTTTCTGGGATTGTTCCCTATGGGGATCAGAGTCATACAGCTGGCCTTTAATCTGTGAGGGACTTTAACACAGTATAGGATGGCATTGAATAGGTCTGCCAACTTGACCCCCTTAGGGTCCCAGCACAATAGGTTTGCCCGAGTGATCCTGTCAGGACCTGGTGCGCCAGTCCTTTTGATCGCCCTCAACGAAACCAAGACTTCTGATGCTCAGATGAAACACAGCAGAGGCATTGCATCGATATGAGGGAGAGAAGCAAATTGGCCCAGGCCCTGGTAACCTGCCTCTGCTTCCCAGATTTGCTTATAATAAGCATGCACGGTCCCTTTGTCAACAGAGCATTCTAAGTTCCCAAAGTCATCCAGATGCTCTTCACAGCACCTTTCCTATCCCACTCAAGCCTGTGTTGTATGCTTATGTATGCCCTTTGGCCTTCTTTGGTGGGCCCTCTCCCACTTTTAGAGTGACGTTGAACTCTGCAGACACCCGCGGACTTCTTGAGGTCCAGGCTGGACATCATCTTCCTGATGTAGCTGTTGATCGCTCGGAGGGATGAAGTTTTTGGTGTGATGCCGCCTTTTCTAGTTCCGTTCCCGAGGCAAGTCTCCAGAAGGGCTTTGAGCTCGGTTACCATTGAGGGCTGGGGGAGCTATTATAGTCAAGAGATGCCCGTTTCTGAGGAGTCTGCGGCCGAGGCCAGCACCAAAGCCCTCTTCAGACCCCTATCCTCCTCTCTTACTTGGCTTCTGGAGAAGCGCTTGAGATTTGCTTCAGCCTCCTTGTTTATACCATTAGTATCTCCTCTAGTGGTAATGAGGTCTCTTCGGTAAGAGACCTCTTCCTCCGTCCATAGCCCTCAGGGAGTTTTCTCATTTTCTGACATTTCTTTGGCAAACGCACCAGAATGTTTTACCCGTCTATGATTGGTTAGCCCAGCCTTTGTTGAAAATGACTTTGCACAGTGTGCACAGCCGTAAGGCTTAGCCGTCAATTCCAGTGTCCTTGGTCTACCACATTTAGGTACGTGGGCCAGTGCCTGCCCATACTGAGGATAGGCATTTGTGTTCCTGGCTCAGATAAAGGAGAGTTTCCTAGGCCTGTGCACCTTACGGAAGTGTAAGGCAGCCTTGCTGGCTGAGTCCAGCAAGACTTTGTACATTCCCAACCACCCATGGGATTCTGAGTCCCACCGACACTGACATGGGTAGTTGTTTTAGCATCCACATTTGATGCCTCCAGTCTTTCTTCCAGGACAGGAACACCACACTGGCAGTGTGGGTCTTACCTGGGAAGAGGGTTCTGCTGACACGACTGGTGTGAGGGCATTTGATAGGGGACACATCATAGGCTCTTGGGCTTCTACCAGCCATGCTCCTTCTGCATAGAAGCTCACTTGTGATCTCAATTTGGCAACGTGTGCCTTAACTGACACTTGCTGATCTCCAGCCTGAGGGCCTGAGGGAGAGCCCTCCTTCTACGCGTCGACTGGGGAGTGGACAGCAGATTTTGCACCCTGACTCACCGCACAGGTAAATGGATGAAGGACTGGGCATATAAGATAACCATTTTGAGGATAACGGGTTTTGCACCTTGACTTACCCAGAATCTTAAGACTGGTATGTCTTATTAATCATCCACTACCATACACAACTGTTATTAGGGCAATTAGGGCAGTTGCCCCAGAATTATTAGTTCTGGTTGGAAGGACCCGGAGGCCAAGGGGCAACATAATATGCTTAAATTCAACAGGTTATCCCCCTGTTGAAAGGCCATGGTACTCTAGCATTTTACCAGCACCCGACACAGCTGGAGAACCACCTTGTGGCACCCTGTCTGCCTTTTGTCCCTGGGACCAACCGAACACATGCCTTTTAGACCATAAACCCCCACTAGAGCGCACCAAACGGACTGACGCATTCATAACACAGTCAGTATGGAAATTGTGTCAGAGTGGCAGCGGTGTCCACACATGTGGGCCAGAAGGAGCGCCCCTCCCCAATTGCTTGGAAAAGGAGGGAAAATGGGGGGTGGTACGGAGGCCACAGAGAGGCAGGAGGACTGGGTTGGTCCCCAATTACCACGCCGGGCAACCTGAGGCTATCCTTGGAGGAAACGAAAGCATCAGCTGCCCATGACACCCTAATCACGGAGAGTGTTCGAAGACGCCCCCCGATAAGCGGCCAAAACAGGGTTCAACATAAACCTCTAGCTGCCCCACCCGCCCCTGTAAAAAGGCCGGGATGGGGTCATTAAACCCCCTTCCTAACCCCAGATGGAAAAGGAGAGTTGGGTACCTGGAGACACGTCTCCTGCAGTCCGCAGACCCCCGCCACCCCGTCCCACTGTTAGCATTCACCACCCCCTGACCACATCGGGGATCGGGGACTGACAGACAGGGTGGAGACGGAAACAACAAAGAGCCCCTGAAACCGCAAGAAACACAGACAAAGGCTTCAGCCTTGGCAACCCCCAAGAAGAGGTGGTGAGGGCCTGAAAATCCCCAGCTTTAACCTCAACACGTGGGACGCCATACCTCAGGGAAACTCCCACCCCACAGCAGGAGACAGGAGAGCCAGACAGGGAAGGGGCAAGCAGGGATGCAAACTGAGCATGGTCAGAGACCGCAACCACAACCCACACCACCGACCACAGCACCCAACTCTGAGAAGCAGACCAGCTCTAAGACAAGGGGAAACTCCAAGCCATCCGGAGACAACAGGTAATGGCAACAGGGGACGCCGCCCATGAGGAGGTAGTTGGGGTCCTGAGATCCCCAACTTTAACCTCAACATGCAGGGCGCCATACCTCAGGGAAACTCTTGCCCAACAGCAGGAGAGCCAGACAGGGAAGGGGTGAGCAGGGATGCAAGCCGAGCATGGTCAGAGACCGCAACCACAACCCACACCACTGACCACAGCGCCCAACTCTGAGGAGCAGACCAGCCAACCGCACGGGGTCGCGTAACTAGTTAGCATGCCGAAGTCTCGTTCGTTATCGTTATTAACCAGACAAATTGCTCCACCAACTAATAATGGCCATGCACTACCAGCCACAGAATCGAGAAAGAGCTATCAATCTGTCAACCCTTTCCGTGTCCAGGCCAGGTGAGATTTCTTGTCTTGCGCTGGTCCAAGAATTTCACCTCTAGCTACTCAATACTAATGCCCCCGGCCATCAGTCTTAATCATGTACCCAGCACAGAGAAGAAAACCCACAAAATATAACCGGAGTCCTATTCCATTATTCCTAGCTGCGGTATTCAGGCGACCAGACCTGCTTTGAACACTCTCATTTTTTTAAAGTAAACGCATCGGACCCCACGGCACACTCAGCTAAGAGCATCGAGGGTGCGCCGAGAGGCAGGGGCTGGGACACACGGGAGCTATCTATGCTATTGGAGCTGGAATTACTGCGGCTGCTGGCACCAGACTTGCCCTCCAATTGACCCTCATTAAAGAATTTAAAGTGTACTCATTCCAATTACAGGGCCTCGAAAGAGTCCTGTATTGTTATTTTTTATCACTACCTCCCCGAGTCGGGAGTGGGTAATTTGCACACCTGCTGCCTTCCTTGAATGTGGTAGCTGTTTCTCAGGCTCCCTCTCCGGAATCGCACCCTGATTCCCCATTACACGTGGTCACTGATATGACGAAGATTGTGGTATTGGTACCAAAAGAAGAGATGACACGGGATACAACGTAACATTGTTTAATTACAGGCCTGGGTTCTCCAAAATCAGCGCATGAAGTATAAGACAGAATATTCCTAACTTTTCATCCTTACAGTCACCATGGTAGGCACAGAAAGTACAATCGAAAGTTGATAGGGCAGACATTTGAATGGCCGCCACGGGGGCCAGCGATCGGCCCGAGGTTATCTAGAGTCACCAAAGCAGCCAGGGCAACCCGAGAGAGGCACCCTGCATGGGTTTTGGGTCTGATAAATGCACGCATCCCCGGAGGTCTAGAATTGCCACAATTAGCTCTAGAATTACACACAGTTATCCAAGTAACGGTACAGCGGAGTGGTCCCCACCTGCCCCCGAGGCAAGGCGTTGCTTTGCTTCCTCTCAGGAGGCTCTGTGGTCCGAGGCTTTGAGAAACATTGTGCTTGCCGGAGGCACTGGCATGCAAGCAGGCTGGTTGGGGCAAACCTGCCCAACCCACGACTCAGCGCTGGGCTTCGTGCCCATTTATGGGCAACTGTTTGTGCTTGGTCAGAGTAAGTTGGTCAGAAAAATTTGTAACATTTCAAAAAGTATGTAGTTATTGCCAGTGTTGGGACGACTGTACCGTTACTGTAACGGCATTATTTTTGGCAGTAACGAGTACTCTAACGCGTTATTTTTAAAATTCAGTAACTCCGTTATCGTTACTACATGATGCATTACTGCGTTACAAGTAAAAGAACAAGGAGGAGAAGAGACGAAAAAGGGGAATAGGAGAAGAAGAAGCAGAACAATTAGAGACAAAATGGAAGAGATACCTAACAAAGAGAAAGTGACAAGAACAATGATATCAATTACACACATAATAATAACAGAGCAAGGTGTCAAATACTTCTTGTAAGGGGACTAAACACTGGATGCAGCACGCAATGTAGTAAACACATTTATTAGTAGTTTCACATTTAATTGCATTCAAAGTGGGAAATGAATAGTAATAGTATTAAAAGCATGTAGCATCCCAGAAAAAGTAAAGAAGACAAAGAAACAGACCAGAACCCCAAATGCTACAAACCAAAAGATGCAGGGAGAACAGGATCAGTGACAGGACCGAGGGATGACAAAAGCACAGGGAATCGACAACAGAGCACAACAGACGATCTGACCAAGACAAAGGGGAAACACAGAGCCTATATACGCATTAGGATAATGAGACAAATGAGATTGGTGCAACTCTGTTTACATCACCATACCACCATAATGAAATGTTATTCCAAAATATCAGTATGCAATAGATAAAGGGAGATACATTATAATATTTTACATAATGTTTACATTTCCCCATATACTTATAGCACATATACAATAGGAACCTCTCCGAATTGTCTCAAGTGTAAAATAATCTCAGGGACCAGACTTTAATGTCTTTGAGAGTGTAAAGAAATTTTTTTCATGTACAACACTGAAAACTCTGTGCTCTTATGTGTTCTCAGCTGAATGTTGTTTTGCTGTATTCCACCCAATGTCCCACTGCACAGTGTCCCCCTCAAGACAAAAGGGTCCACCAGCAATCTGGCAGCACTTGTCACCAGTGCTTGATTATATCCGTGGTGCACACCCAGAAGTCTCCATGATTAATTTCTAAAGCAATGGCCCTTGCACTTAGTATAAACAGAAAGGACATTTTTACATGCTTGTATTTAGCTGTTCAGACAAGGATTTACTGCAGGAACATGGAACTTTTAAGGCAAGCCATGGGAAGGGTGCCCTGGATGGTGTGGGGAGGCCTTGCAAAGAAAGGCTGACAGTCTGGTCTACAAAGGCACAAAAATTCCAGATGCTGCTACTCTGTTTACTTTGTTGAAAAAAACAAACACAACTATCAAGTTGTATTTTGTAAATGTGGACACAGTTGACAAAGCTGTTCCAGAGATGCCTCGTGATTTGTCACCATTTCGGTTATCTGTGCAGATTCATCAAGCAGTGACCCTTGCCCATGGAGAGCTCAAATACAAGGATGTAAGTTGTCTGTGCACAGCAGCACAAAAGCTGAACTGGAAGTGCTTCAGTCAAAGTATTTCACACTCATAAGCAACAGATGGGACACACGCAGCCATCGAAGTTTAGTGGCAAAGTCCTGGGGTCCGTTTCACAAAGCAGGTTTAGTGAAAACTCTGAGTCTGTTAATCCTGAAATCGAGGAAACTCTGAGTTTTCCGTTTCACAAAGGGAGGTAACTCAAACCAGAGAAAGAGGGGTAACTCTA
>JAPZDZ010034229.1:0-12339 GCA_029783805.1 Acanthurus tennentii
TATGTAAAGTGTCTTGAGACAACTTGGCTGTGATTTGACGCTATATAAATAAAATTGAATTGAATTGAATTGAATTGAATTGTTCACTGCACGCTTGCAAAATAAAATAAACATTGTTTCTACTCTTCTGCCTTGCCTCACCCATGAAAGTGGGGGAGTAGAGGAAGGTAGAGTTTACAGCCCCGTCCAGCGGGGAAGAGTTTTGCCCCCCAAGGTATCTCTCCCTGACTCTACCTTCCTCATTCAAACTGGCTGCCACTTTCTGGACTTCTTCAAGTATGCATATGTACACATATGGATATATATATCAGTTTAGTGTGTGAAAAATAGCCTCTTTAGCCGGTCTTTTCAAATAAAACCAGTCCTTTAAGTATAAACAGGTGTGTACTGATAAATGTGTAGATGCATATATCAGTTTAGTGTGGAAAACTGCCTTTTTAGCCGGCCTTTTCAAACAAAACTAGTTCAGGAAATAAGCCATGCCCATGCACAACCAAACAAACAAAAACACACTTACTCTCACACATAGTTATTTCATTTTGAGTAGGAAAATTTTAAAAAAGTACTTTAACAACAAAAAAATTGAGTAAAAAAAGCTAGAAAGGCATTTACTGCATGTGTTATGTTCATTTAGTCACTAAAAAGTTTATTCATTCAAGTTTGTTCTTGAGATTGAAAAAAAATATTAAAGCTAAATTCTTAAACTGTTCTGTAAACTGATTCAGAATAAATAACAAATTTAGCAATTACTAATCAACACATCAATTTCAGGCACACATCATTTTTTGTTAATTTCAGCTAAGCATTCAACACAAACTCCCCTATACAATGATTGGAAACTAAGCACTCTAGGCTTGAGTATACACTGTGCCACTAAATACAAGTCTTCTTCACAAACAGATCCCAATCAGTTTGAAGTAACAACTCACATCTTCTCTACTCTTAACTCTTGTGGGGGGCACTCTTCAAGGAGGCAGCAGAAAGTATCTAACAGGAGACTTTTCAAACTGGCATGGGATGTGCACAGCCTAAGACAGAAAAGCAAACACTTTCTGTTCAACATGTTGGATTTAAAAGGGTTAGGGAGAGAGTTAAGGTTAGTGGTCAGTGAACACTGTGTAAAGAGTATGGTTGGTCAGAGAAAGTCAGAGCTAGATAAAAACGGGCTCCATTAATCTTTTTTCAACCCAGTTTTTATCACATGCTCCTTAAGCTGAACAGATGATTTTTTAAAAACAAACTGTGATCTCATGAAAAATATCATCAAAGTGATTTATTTCTCAAGGACTCAGCTGTGTTTGCATTTGCTCGCTTGTATGATGCAAATATTGATAACTTGGATCAGCGGGCTGTCCCGCTCCTCTAGGGGTTGGCCTCTGCTCTTCAGTGGTGCTTGCTGTCGCCCTTCTAGGCATCTGGGCCTGTGGTGAGCCTCTTGGGGTGCAGTGGCCTCTTGGGCTGTGTCTTGGGTGCTCCCACGACCATGGGTGGTGGCTTGGGCCACCTCACCCCACTGAGCCTGGGCAACCACTCTGTACACTGGTGATATATGGGTAATTAAATGGTACACAACTGGACTTTGTCGTTTGTCTGTAAATATGTTTTGCCTCTAATCCCAGGGGCTTCATAAATTCATATGCAGACTAGACTGTGTCAGTCTGGCAATCCGGTGCAAAACCCAGGTTTTTAACCTCTGTGAAATGACAGCATTGTAAATAGGAGAAAGTTGATGTCGTAAACCTCCTCTGTTGAGGGAAGGTTTTTCTATTTTCATGTAAATGGCTTCCTTTACCCCTCTCTCAAACCATCTGTCTTTTCTGTCTAGAATATGTCTCACCAGAGAATCTGTCCTCAAGGGAGTGTGTCTTTTCCTTTAGGTGTAAATAGACACTGGAGCCCATACCATCTATGTTATCATCTATGTTTGGTGAATGCTTATATACATACTGGCCCTGATTTATCAGTTTCTGCCAGGACACATCATAAAGAAGCTAATGGGACCCACCAGAAAGTGTTGAGTCACTCTTTAAACCCAACACACTAATATCCACTGTTTATTCTATTTCTACTCTTGCCTTCTGCTGGACCATTTCTTACAACCAGGAATCCCACATTTCTGGTGACCAGTACGATTCCTCTTGTACTGTTGCTCTCTTGATGGGGTAGGGTAGGGTGGGAATTGCTGTGTTGTTATTAACACTAATAACAACACAGCAATTCCCACCCTACCTTTTACTTGTAGCACTGCCTGTCTTCCTATTCTCCTTTATTTTCAATTTTCTTTTCTTTCCTTTTTTTATCTATTTGTTTATTTATTTATATGTTTTTCTTCTTTTTCTTTCTCCTCCCCACGCTGCGTCCTGTCTTTCCCTGGTTTCCCCCCAATTTATGTGGTGTAAGCACTGCCCTCTTTGGCTGACAACAGAAAACTTCATGTAATAAAGTCTGATTGGCCAGTATCCAAGTAGGGCGGGTAGTCACAAACATGCACTAATAGAATAAAAAAAATTTGGCCGCAAGAGCAAAAGTGCATCAATCTCAAGAAATGTCAACAACCAATGTGGTCTCAAACTATGAGTGCAAATGCAGACAAAAAAAACCCAAAACACACACACACACACACACACATTTATATATAGAAGGGGCTAGGGCTTTGAATCTTGATGTATTTGTCGATCAGTTTGTCAGGAATCACAAACACCACTGGACTGTAATAGATCCAAAGAAGTGTTGCTGTAAAGAAAGCAAAAAGCGTGCCAGTAAAAGGTTTTTGTATCCATGCCGGTAATAATTTTCATGCTATTGTACTCAATTGTAAATACTGTTGTTGAAATGTAAATTGTTGTAAATTGTTGTAAATTGCTCTAGAACCACAACTAATGATGGTGTACTCAGTAAGATCTTCCCTGAACAACTACTTATCAGCTTCAGGACTACTCTTCATGATAAACTAGTACACAGTCATCATCTTTTGTAAACATTTATCGGTTAGTTTTTGGATTTGTGTTTTCTGTAACCATTACCATTGTTTTTGTGTGCTATGTTGACTTTTTATTTGGCCAACACTGTAGATTGGCTGAATGACACCATCTGCTGGAGTATTTGTTTGAATACTCCAGCAGATAGTCTTCGTAAGACTCAACTCCAAGTGGAGGATTGCGATTGGTGGGAGGCAAATACAAAAAGGGCCTTTATTCCATTTGATCTGTTTAACTCCCTGACGAGGGCTTGAGGCAAAAACATGTAAGAGTTTGTTTTGATGGTCAACATGACAATAGCGCGATAATAAAGGCTTTTAAATTGTAGAACATTTTTTTGTCATTTCTGAATAAGCCTGCATCCCTATCCAAAGAGAACCTCTAACAAATGCTTTTCTTTGTCCAGGAAGTGCTCCTTTCCTAGCATTTTTTGATATCCAGTTTACATTTCTCAAGTTTATCACAATTTTTTGTTTTGCAAAAGTATTTTCATGTTGCTGTGGTATAATTAGGATTACTCATTTAAATGTCATTTACTGTTATTACATTGTCAAATGTTTTTATAACTGTATTATGAATACTTGTCTTGACCTAAACTAAAGTGAAACAATTTGGATTTGTTAGAAGCATTTATATTTTTAACCACTGTTATGGTGATTTTATAATGGTGTCATGTATAATTCCCTATACCCCAAGTAAAGTGGTAAAATTTGGACTTTTCAATATGATGTTATTAAATTTTCCTGTCAAGTGCTTTTAAATACCTACATAAAACAACAGACAAGTCAAGAGGTAGTTATTTTCCTTACACTAAAAGGTTTATCATTGTATGTATACATTGGCACCAAAACAAGATTCAAATATAGGACATTTTCATAATTTTCATCCTTTCAAAGGATGATAGTGGATAATACCATTATGGAGCCACCTACTCTCAGCAAGTCCAGTTGAGTTTATCACACAACTAAAATTCCAGGTGATCATAGCTTAAAAACATACAAATTAATATTTACTGGACTTATTTTTTTACAACATGACCAAGTCTGCTCAACACACCATTATAATGGTACACACTTAACCAGTGGTTCAACTCTTTCATTTTGAGGTTAATCTATAGTGACTCAGGAGTGTGCATACCTCTATGATGCCATATTTCCAACCTGTAACCAACCATGCATGCTGGTTATATGCACCGGTCTTTGGGTCAACAAAATCCTTTTTATGGCAGACAGAATACTGGCCATATCTGTAATGGAAAAGCTGTCCCTGGTAATCACACAATACATCAGTGAGGATGGATGTTCTGGGTCTGATATGTCTTCTAAAATGGCCTATAAGGGATTGCCTTAAGCGGTTCCTGATGAGTCTCAGAATCAGTCTTCTGCATGTACCATCAACTTCCAGTGTCCTGAAAACCCACTGGCTTCCATGGCCCCAAGTGTCGCCACATAGATCATAATGGTACCTAATGTAAATACAAAGGACAGATACTTTAATAATAGATCTCATACAATATTCAAACACATTGGTATCCTTTCTACACAAATGCAGTATGGAGGGTACGGATTATAATACAACTGAATACAAATTTACCGCCTATCTGTGTGGGCAAATTTGTTCTCATTGATGATAAATCTCTAACAACCACCAATTATTATCCCTGCATCCTAAGTTATTCCAGAGAAGCAACACAGAAATATAATATCATATATGGACAGTTTAGAAATAAAGAGTGTACGTGCATTTTCACAGTTAATTTCGGAAATGAACAGCAGTAGGTAGTTCATTCCACCAATGAGGTACCACCAGTGAGAGAAGTCTTGTGTCACTGAGTATATCATAAAGGTGTAGCTAGCTCATATCCAGTTGTCATATATCAAACACTGAAATAATTTTTATCTAATTAATTGTAGTTACAGACAACATTTATGTAACGCCACAACCTTTCTGAGTACTTTTGTCATTCTTGTCAGTGACTTGGACCTTGCTGCTGCTCAGTGATCGTGGCAAGTTGCTTCAACTGTAAACCTTATGCAAACTGGAAGAAAAGGTAAAGACATTAAGAGACCTATTTGAAGCCATTCAAAATTACACCGTTGTTTCAATAAAAGTATGGCCCTGGTTATTGAATTGGACTGACATAAAACAGTATCATGCTGAAATAAAGCTAGTTAGCAAACTCACTATTTTTTTAGTGCATTTTTTCTGCCCCTTGTGTAAGCAACAACAGGGGAAAAAACATTGGTAAAAAAGTCCAGCAATAGCTCCAAAAGTTGTTTTAGTGTACTAGCCACAATCCCTTGGGAAATCTTAAAGCAGAACTAAGTATCAACAATAAATTGTGCTGTTTTAAAGAGTATAAGACTCATAAGGCAGATCTATGTAGGAGTTAGGCCTACAAGAACTTTCCCATTGCTTAAGGTGTTATTTTAAAGGATTCACATTAGCTGTGGTGAAAACAGATAAGTAAAGGAACAGGGCTCCAAGGAGAAGACCTCATACCTACATATAGACCTAGCATAAACTACTTAATCTTTTATTTAAGAGAGGAAATTGGTCAGCCTACCTTTGATTTACTTTATAAATAAATACTGTACCTGAACATGAAGTCCAGCCATTTCACCAGAGCGGTTTGAGACTTGGTGAAAATTGAATCATTGCCCAAAGACAGTAGGGAGCTTTTGTGATGCTTACAGAACCTGAGGTAAAAAAAAAAAAAAAAAGCAAAGTGTTGAAGAATATTACATATTAAAATTATTATGCAAATAAAATTACTGGATATAACACTGAAGAGCCTAGCTATAACAAAATTGTTATGACTGTCTTAATGTTTTTTTATACCGTAATGCTAATATAAAACCTCTGGTTTCTAAATACAAAGGGTGTAATACATTGGTGAAATGTGAAATTGGCCGAAAGAAAGTTTGCCTTAATGACAAAATTTATTGCAGCTACCGAGTTAAAGCTGAACTTCTGCTTACCACATTAATCCATCATTGCACTTACATTTTTCCAGATGCATCCTTTGATGGCATTTTGCACAAGTAACCTTCTTTAGGATACCTTATGTCTGTGTCCATCTAACTTTTCCTTTGTTTGCCTTAATGTGTCTGACACCTCTTTTTTTAAGTACTTGTAATAATTGTGTCATTGCATCAGTTGCTGTCTAGTTTCTGACTCAACAATCTATCCCTAATCTGAACCCACTGGCCACTTTTAAATTGAATTAGTTAGCTAGCAAGTTACCTCTACTGAAAGTACACCACTTCAGGTGCAACAGAATTCAAACTGTTGCTGGCTTGATCTCTTGCACCCTCAACAGCTCACATAATTGTCCAACATCAGAGAGCACAATTTTCCTACACAACTGTAAAATAAAACAGAAGAAAAGCATCAACAAAATGAGGTATGGACTACTTGAGGTGCAACAGAATTTATGTGCAACATTGCACATTATTTTAAAGATTTGATTTAACCTACTAGTTACTTAGTTTATAATTTTAATTCAAGAATATACTATCTTAAAAATCTGCATGATGAGTAGGTTTAGTTTTACTTTTGTTACACTTTTAAGTAAGATTTTCGATCAAGACTTTTACTTGAATACAGTACTTTGACATTGTAATTCTATTTTTACTCAGGTAGAGGAGCCAAATACTGTGCAGGCTGCAAGAGGAGTGGATAGTCAGACCGACAAGGAAAAGATGAGAAGCAGCGGAGTGGCAAACATTGGAGCCCAAACAAAGAACTTTGACATATTTTATACATGCTTGTGTATAAAAATAACTGAGAAATAATTTTAAGGCTGCAGTGGCTTTAAAGTTATAAAGTAGACCTGTTTCAAACAAGCTCCACCTCCAGCAGTGATGATGGTGATCTGTTTTATTTTTTGTAGAAGAGAAAGTTAAAAAAAAATTTAAAGCATCTGCTGTAGCAGATACCAGACAACATTAACCAGAAAATGGGAGACATGTTAGGATGGCTAATCAGGTACAAACAGAAAGATTTACTCAGATGCTAATGAAGAGTTAGGGTTGCTGCAGTAGGAAATTGCAACATATATATTTTTAAACCAATGTGTTTGTAGCCATTTCTGAATAATAATTAAGAACTTGTCAGAGACAGTTCTCACAGAAAGGATAAAGTTCCTTTTAACCTTAGCAACTCACAAAACGGCATAATTTTTCAATGGATTGAGAGACATTTACCTCAGATAATAAAGAATTACATTGCATGTTTTTGTTACTGCTTCAAATCTGGTAACTCTGGCCGAGTCTTTATCCAGTTGATTCCCATTGATGTAATGCATGCTGCTGAAGTGGTGTGCTTTCCTTGATGTATCATGCTGCAACTTTTTTGATGGTGCTCTTCTCAATGTAGTGTCTGTCTATTATTCTCTTGAAGATGACCAGACAACCACCATGATGTGAAACCATCTCCCAGACAGGGAGGATGTTTAGGTGTTGGTTTGGCCACTAAGTGGTCTTTCTTACTGAGACTTGTGTAGTGATTTATTTATTTATCATTTCATCTGTGAAACAGCACATTATACCACATCGCCCTAGACTCAATCCACTGCAGCACTTGCCTTAGTCTGGCATCTTTGTTGTGGTCTTTGATCATCGGAGAGAAATGGGTCTTTCCATATTGCCACCCAAGCTTTCTGCAAGTGCAGTGTAGTGTAGTTATGCCCAGAGCTACACCAAAATCTGCTTCAATTTTTGGTTTCCTCATCAATGGCAGCCAGGATATTACTGTGGGATGTAAAGGCAAAACCATTAGACAAAAGCACAGGCAAACTATTTGTGTCGCCTACTAACAGGAATGTATTCTGTTGCGACTCTCAGCTATTTAAGAATTTTCAGACTCAAATACAGACAAAAGCACACTGTTGTGAGTTAATTCATTACAAAATAGGCCCACTTACTGGTGCAGTTTCACTGGACATGAGCGATCATTCTGCCTTTCCTTGCAGCGAAAGCGCACAGCTCTCTGAGTAACTTTGATGCCCAGGCTTACAAAATGTTGATGAATCATCTGTGTCGATTGTCCACTTGCTTGCATGAGACACATCAGTTGGGATCTCTCTCTGTCTCTTTGTAGTAATTTCTGCTGCATTTAGCAATAATATTTCAGGGGCTTGGTAATACATATTTATACAATAGCCAAAGTAGGTGTGACCCTACAAACTTTTGTAATTGATTAATGTATGCTACAGTGGGAGTAGCCAATAGGGTTAAACATAAGGAGAGATACTTGTACATTCACAGACAAAAAGAGTAAAAAAAAAACGCTCCGGTATCATTTATTTTTTAAATTTTTCGTTTACTTTTTTTGGTGAAGAGAAGAATAGATCCCGTCTTTTTACAAGCGTGGATAATAGCTTCTTTCAAGAAAAGGTAAGCAAACCTGACATTACTTTATCAGCCACTAGATTGTATATCTTACTGTTATTTTGAATTTTCAGTCATGATTTAAAGGTCCCATATTATACAAAATACACTTTTAATTGTGTTCCAATTAAAATATGTGTCCTCAGCCTGTTTCCAGACCCCCAAAATGAAGAAAGATGCATCCTCTCCCTGTCTTGCTTGCTCCAACTTTTGGAAAATGCTCTGTTTCATATTTGCTCCCTTTGTGATGTCAAGAGGGGAGTCATACCACCAGCTAGGTGACACTTCCTGTGCTGCCCCTTGAAACAGAGTGTGTCCACCTCACACTCAACATTGTTTTCCTCACTAAGGGGCTCCAGTAGATCAACAAAGATGTTGCTCTGTTGTTGGCTGCAGGAACAAGCTCAACAGTCTTCATCCACCAATTCTGACCTAGTGAAAACCCAGTGAATTGTTCAGGCTTCTTTACTGTACATTTAGCCAGTTCAGCCTGGCGTTAGCACCACTGCAAATAAGGATAGCATCTATTGTGAGCTCAGGCACTGGAGTGTGTTTATTGATAGTCACTCAGTAGGGTTGGGAACTTACCTAGGCCTTTAAGGATACCAGCCATGTCTACCTGAGTATACTGGAGCATCTATTCACACACTAAGTCAGTGGTCCCCAAACTTTTTCTATGGAGGGCCAGATCACTCTGGTTAGCTCAATGGGAGGGCCGGAGGTTAGATGTAGGCCTATATCAGTAATAGCAAACATGTGTAGTAGGTTACTGTGAACAATGTCTAGGTTAGGCCTATCTATAGTTGAGCTTTAGCCCATTAAATGGATTAATATTGCAGTGTATTACCATTACAATCTGATACTTGTTCATCTGATTTAGGCTATATTAGGCTATTATGTGATAACAAACAGTGTGTAAAAATCACTGGAATCATCATCAATAACAATTAAGCCTAAACTTTTTCAAACATTTCAAAGATTTTATTCAAACTCCTACATTTGTGAAGTGCATCTCAAGCAGGAAAAGCATTAGGTCTATAATTAACAGCCATAACACCTTGTTAACCAGCTGTTTATCAATAAAAGATTAAAAAAAATCATTCAGTATGCTACTCTTTTTCCTCTGTTAGGCCTGCTCTGAAGTCATTTAAATTTAATAAACATTAATTGACTGTTTTGTTTGTTTGTTTGTTTGTTTTTTTAGAGAACTGTATTGCATTGTTAATAAACTTAGACTCACAGACAACAACATGGCTGGGTTAGGGTTAGGCTGTCATCATATTAGTGTGAACTGTGGGGTTGCATCTTTCCAACAAGGAGGTTGATGTTAGGTTCAAGTCTGGTCACAGCCAGACTCAGCGATTGGTGCGGATGTATGTGCTGCCAAACACCGTGCACATCTTAATGCCGTGCTTTTTAATGTTGGGATAAGTGTCCGCGGGAATTGAAGCATAAAAATCAGCCAAACCGGCTGCGTCACAGTTCTGCAACTCAGCCAGCTCAAACTGAACAGACGGTGGTGCCTCGTACAGGTCTACAGCAAATGGGTTCTGAAAGAGGCGGATGTCTTTCGCGTTGGTATGCAACTCAAAGATTCACACCTCAAACTCATTCTCGAGCATCTCGAGGGCCTCCAGGTATTACATTACAAATTACATGTCTGTGTAGATTCTCATTCATCCAGGTCATGATTAAGTTGAAAAGTCAAAAGCAAGGCAACTGAACTATGCGAGTTTTTGGGAAGACGTTTCACTTCTCATCCAAGAAGCTTCCTCAGTTCCATATTACAGTATTACATGCGCCCTATTAGGAAATGCCTTAGAGAATGAATGGGAGAAATGAGTTTGATGGT
The DNA here is from genome assembly GCA_029783805.1 of Acanthurus tennentii. Taxonomy (NCBI): domain Eukaryota; kingdom Metazoa; phylum Chordata; class Actinopteri; order Acanthuriformes; family Acanthuridae; genus Acanthurus; species Acanthurus tennentii. The sequence continues at coordinate 10,224 of JAPZDZ010034229.1, forward strand.
GCTCCCATGAAATCTTTTAGAGGGCCATAAAAAATGACATCGGCCCACGGGCTGTAGTTTGGGGACCACTGCACTAAGTGCTCACTGCTAACACAAGCAAAGGGTTGTGGCCAAAGTTATATGCACTTCTTGAAAGAGGTGTGACCAGCAACAGCTCATTTGCATTCAAAGCTACAGGTACAGAAACAGCATATTCAGAGAGAGGCTAAAAAAGAGAGTATATGTGCATGCCTTTCCACATGATCTGAGTGGCGTTTTAAGCAAAAAACTTTAGAAGCATGTTTATATTGACTTCCAAGACCTATTACCACTGGTCAAAAAAAGGCATAATATTTAATCTAATCTTTACTATATTCCTGTTCTCCTAATAGACAAGATGCAGCGCTTCAGCTTCAGTACCCACACACCAAAAGGCAACGGATATAAGCAGCACCCAACCCACCAGTGCCACAGAGCAGCAAAAAGCTTATAGTAACAAGAAAGTGGTGTGACTCGGGTGGAGACCCACCCTGTTAACAACAGTCGTTAAAGCCATTTGGGCTATATGGGGCCAACCGAGAACAACAGTTGTTTTGCTGGTTAGAGTCACATGAGGACAATTGTTCACAGCTGTTGTTTTTGGAGGTCAAGTTGTTGAATCTCCTGGGTAGGGGAGAAAGGACAGCGTTGTAAATTGGAAAACGCTGATGTCGTAAACCTCCTCCTCTGGTGAGGGATGGTTTTTCTATTTTCTTGTAAATGGCTTCCTTTACTCCTCTCTCAAACCATCTGTCTTTTCTGTCTAAAATGTGTACATTGCTGTCCTCAAACGAGTGTGTCTTTTCCTTTAGGTGTAAAAAGACAGCAGTGTCCATACATGAGGAGTTAGCCCTTCTGTGTTGAGCTATATAATTGTTTAATGGTTATTTAGTTTCACCAATATATAGGTCTTTGCATTCCTTGCTGCAATTCACTGCTTACACCAGTTTGTTTTTCTGGATATGTGAAGTACAGTCTTTGGGATTAAAATTCTCCTGAGTTTTTCAGATACACATGACACATATGGAATTACTATGTTGTTTCCTTTATTATTTTCCTTATCTTCAACTCTCACATTGATGGTGCTACTTCTGGTGCATGTAGCTGTTCTCCCAAAGAACAGTTTGGATAGCCACAGGTTTTAAGGGCTTCCCTCAGGTGTTAGCGCTCATTTGTTTGGGCTTGAGCACAAGTTGGTATATTATCAGCCCTGTGTTGCAGGATTCTGATAATGCCCAGTTTATGCTCCAGTGGGCGGTGTGAGTCAAAGAGTTGGTATAAGTCTGTGTAAGGGCTTCCTGTAAACCCCAAGCCCTGTCCACTAAACGGGAGGAGACATTTTACAAGGACTGCTTTGTGCAGGGGCGGCATCAGCTCTATGTGTATGCAGCTAACATGTTCATGGCTTTCACACTCTTTGACAATGTTGGGAATTACTACAGATAAAAGCTTGGTTATTGATAATTGCTTAATTAGTAACTGTATTAAGTATTGATAATTAATTATTAATATTACTTAATGATTTCGGGGCACCACCCTGCAATCAGGGATCAATGACCAAACAGCTATCAGTCTCTAAGATTACAGGAAAGCCTAAGTTGTAAGTATTAAATTAAATTCAATACTAAAAGAAAAGGGGGAAAGGAAAAAATCATCCAGCAATTAATTAGGTTGAAAGAATGAGACTAAGCACTGACCGAATCAACCAGCTGTTATCTCAATAATACGTGCGACAATAACCACCACAGAGGGCTCTCATTCCACTCACAACTGCTTATTACAAAACGTATTTAATTGAAATTCCATATATTCAAGTAATTAAACATCCATCTACAGCTATCGATAAAAATAACACATATACCATACGCAGTTAAATCACAACACCAGGCAAGCGAGTGTGTATGTGTGTGCACCTAGGTGAGTGTGTTCTGCGAAAATAAACTGAAGGCAACTGGACTCAGTAATAAGTCAGACAAGCATGTAAATGTGACTTTTCTGTTTATATACTAGGATTATTTTATTTTAATTTAAATATTTGCACCAAGTTGCACTTTTATTTTATTTCAAACATTTGAATGGTGCAGCTGGGTCTGTTGTG
>JAPZDZ010034289.1:0-12334 GCA_029783805.1 Acanthurus tennentii
AGTTACACCAGCAGAAGCTTAGCCTTCAGGTGGGACACCCAAGTTGGACAGGTCTTAGGGTAGAGGTCTGACAAAGTACAATCCAATTACATGACAAAAACAGTTATCCAGAGTCCCCCTACCCCCACCCCCACCACCACCACAAACCACACCCCTTTCCCGCCCCGTCACTACCATGTGCCCCCTTCACATTTCTGTCTGCCCCCTTATATATACCTGTCTGGAACTGGCCCTGCTTTCCACTAAGTTGAATTCTGCCCTGACAAATAAAAAGCTCAAAGAAAATAAACTGCAAGATAAAAGGCAATGATGATAGAGCTCTGGTAAAGTTAATGCACTGTATTGATGACTTAAATGCGGTGATTAACTTTATGTGATTACTTTAAAGTGTTGATGATTTAACTGTGGTAAGTAATTAAATGTAATATTTTTGAGAGACAAGTAAGTGATTGAAACATAATTCCTTTTTGAATTAAATTATTAATGGTTGAAATACCAATAATCAAACTTAAATGAGATATTTAGGTGGTAAATGGTTAAATGTGATTGTGTTTGATTAAACTTAAATCAGAAATTATATGAAGAGACAAGCCTAGTCATGTCTGAGAAAGTGTTAAAACACTGAATGTGACTCGGAGTTGTTGGCAAGATGGAGGATAGGCAAAACCAAGCTCACTCTGGTGATTTTTACCAAAATATAAGAAATTGGTGCAGATGGGCGTACTGGAAGAGTCAGGGATCAAACCACCGACCTTTTGATGAGTAGATGACCTGCTCTACTTCTGGAGCTACAGCCACCCAATTTGCCCAATATGTCAAATTTGTCAAATTTGGTACAGAGAAAAGTCCTTTGTCTGATGGTAATAGAAGGTCTTTTATTCACTTTCACCAGTGCTGTCTTTGTTCTATGGTGTACTTGCTTTGGTGCTGTGTTCCTTTCTTTTGTTTGCTGCAGTCTGCACTTGTCTCCTTAGAGCTCCAGCGCCACAAACCTCATCGTTGGCTTCCTTCCTCATGCGTCTTTAGCCAAATCATCTTTGTGCTCATGAAAACACCAATCTCCTTCCCATCTCCCTTTACCTGAAAGTACAATAAATTAATTTATACTCTTGCTCCCTGACTAGGCATCCACTTTTGGTGTCTCAGAAATACTAAAACACCACATTTTGCCACATTTTGTCACTAATTAATATGATTTTAGCATTAAAGAAGCTCAAAAGTCATTACTACTCAGGGATATTTTTTCCCATCCTGCACCTGGTGGAAATTTAAAATGAAATTAAAGCTGCAAGAGCGTTGGATGAGCCCACACACTCTGGCCCGTCAGGGAAGGTATCCATTGCATTAAAGTGTAGACAATTTATCCATTTTTAAGGTATTTTGGGTCAGTTTTCAAAAATCAAGAGCTTTTATTTTGAAAGGCTTAGGATGTCCTAGTGACCAGGTCAAAGTGTGATGAACATGAGCACTGGCAGCTATGTGGTGATTAGACTTAAATGCAGGCAGACAGAGAAATATACATGTAAATCAATGGAGATATCGATCAAACCCACACCTGTTTGAACATGGACTGCTTGATCAAAGTCAGTGCTACAGACTTTATTCAAATTTTAAATGAGTCACAAGACATTGATCTATAGAAAATTAATCAATTTTTATCAGTTTAATAGTTATATTTTTTAATAGTTTGAGCTACAGACAGCCGACCGTTGGCAGTCCACACTGCGACCCAAGCATGTGCCTTCTTTCTCTCTTGCAGGCAGGCAGGCCCGAACATAACTGTGCTCACTGCTTGAAAGTGGAAACCAGACAGTGAATCGGGTTCATTGATGTGCTAAATCAAGTCCCCTCTATTCAACAATTACCTGACATTGATAAAACATGTAAACATATACAAGAAAAAAACAATGTTGCCTTATGTATTTCGTAGCACCGACGCCCCACCTTTCACCACTGTAACCTGTGAGGTTGCTTGGTAGCGCAGGAGTCACAGAGTTAGCAGTGACGGTCCATGACAGAAAGTGAAAGATGGAGTCACAATGACAAAAGGGTGGCCAATACTTAGGGTTGCCAACCGTTCCTTAAAAAACGGAATCGTCCCGTATTTGGAAACAAAAGTACAGGTCCTGTATTGAGCTGAAACGGGATGCACTTTGTCCTGTATTATCGTGAAAATCAACAGTAGTCTGTAAAATGTCAGTGGAATTAATGAAGTGCCTGCTTGTCATTCAGGCAGCACCCCCACAATTACAGTGTCCGCTTCTCTGTGGTGTTAATCACTTTTGTGGATGTCATGTTATGTGAATGTGGGGAGCCAGGGCAGGCTCTCAGATGGCAGTCTCTTTGCCCACTCAAGCCTTCGCAGATGGAGGCTTTCCTATTGCTCCCCCACCAGAACCCCTGCCTTACAGCGACACTGTGACACCTCGCATGTTTGTTGGGGATGATGCCTTCCCCCCTCAGCTTGACCTGCAAGAGCCCTGGTAAAAATTTACATTTCCACAAAAAAATTACCTTATATAAAAGTAGAAATGTATTTGATTTTAAATGTACCGTAGTATCAAAAGTAGAAATACATCTGGTTTCAAGTCTTCTTTTAGTTTTTCATTCTTTTTTTTGGCTGTATCTTTGTACTGATGGTTCAGTGCCGCATGTTTGTTTTCAGAAAATAAATGCAATGAAGAGGACCATTCTTGCAAAATGTGTATTTATTCAACTTTTTTGTATAACAGGACTTCACAATAGGAAAGTGAAAAATCAAAGTCCAAACTTAAAGAACATGTAAGTGTAGTGTAGTGCAAATATGACGCAATGTACATTCAAAATACTGTACCTATTACAACCAAAATATCACTGTATTAATATTTCTATATTGTTCATTCTTTTTCAAAACTTATAAAAAAAAAACACACAAAAAAATGAATAATCTTGGACCTTTTTGTGGTAGTTCACTGTACCAGAACCCCTGGTTCTCTCTTTAACCCACTGTCCCTTTAAGCAAAATAAGATGAACACACACACACGCACACGCACACGCCCACACACACAAACACACACTTGCTGTTGCTGCAAGTGTATGGGGAACCATTTGAGGAACAACTAACGGTGTGATATTATGAACTGTTGGTTACTATGTTTCAACAAACATCCCTGATATAGAGTGCTTGAACAGTAACATGGGTCTCCCAGTCTCTCTGCTCTGTGCTAAACAAAAGAATTTTGTGGAATCTTTTTCTGACTGAATGGGAGTGGATAGGGAATACAAGAAAATATTTTCTGTAAACTGTAGAGCAGAGAAGCCATGTTACTGACCAAAGCACTCTATACCCATGCCTTTTGTCTGAATATTGATCTATTCAATATTTAATTTAAAAATCTGCATATTTTTTGTCTTTTTTAAAAAATCACTCTCCCAGGTCTCCCAGGATGAACCAAATCAATTGTCAGTAAAAGTTAAAGGATTTGGATTTCTGCAACATAAAGGTTGGCAACATTCACTTTTGTAAAAGAAAACAGACAAACAATGACTTGTGTTCAAAAGCATTTATTTAACAGATACTAACTGATGGGCAGACAAAGATGAGATGGCTGACGCAAATGGTGGTTAGTACTGCATGGCTTAAACAAAGGAACCTAAAACAAAGATGGCAGAACCGAAGATTACAGCCAACACCACACGGCAAGTGGGGGAGGTTAAAGGTTTCTTTGTTTTGAAAAAGCTGCAGGTTTGTCAGGCTCCCTGATGAGTTACAACAGTGGTGTCAAACTCATTAGAGTTCAGGGGCCACATACAGCCTAATTAGATGTCAAGTGGGCCGATCCAATACAATCATAGCATGATTACCTATAAATAACAATAAGTCCATGTTTTTCCCTTCTCTTTCATGCAAAGAAGTACAAGTACATTATGGAAATCTTCATATTTAATGAAATATCCTTTTACAAAACATAGCTGTTGTTGTGTCCATTATAGGCACCAACTGAAGGAATTCCTCAGTGATGGTCATGAAGTCTCATTAACTCCACAAATAAATATGGCCAGTTGAGCAACGTCTTTAATGTCAGTGCTCTCATCAATTGCAACAGAAAATGCAAGAAATGACTTGACTTTGTATTTCACCTGGCTGACCATATCTATTGATAGTTCAGAAATGCTCTCTACCATAGTATTCCTCGTCAGACTAATGTTGGCAAAAGCTTGTCGCTTCTCGGTACACACGAGTTCTGCAGTCTTCATCATGCATGTTTTGACAAACTCACCGTCAGAAACCGGCTTTGATGCTGTTGCTATTTCATTAGCAATTAGGCTGCTGGCTTTTACTGCTGCTTCACAGACCTCTCGGCTCCGTGTGAAAACAGACTGCTGTTTCCTTAGATCCACCAGCAATTCATTCATCTTCTCTTTTTACAATTGTCCTTGCAGATATCGTATTTTTCGCCATGATGAGTCTCATAGTGGAGCCGAATATTGTATTCCTTGAGCACCGACACTTGATGACACACCAAGCACACAGGTTTCCCATTTATCTCTGTGAATAAATAGGAAACGGTTCATTTTTCTTGGAAAAGTCTACACTCGATATCCACTTTTCTCCTTTTTGACAAAGACATTTTGGCTAATGAGGGTGTGAGGGCAAGGAGACCAGGTGGACTAGTTGTGCTGCTTCTTCTACTTTGATTATAACAGTGTGCCCCTCTACTCTGACTGGAACAGTGCGCCCCTGGGGGATAATTTAGGAACAAAATTTTATCAAAAATATTTTGTTCTTGTCTTTTATGCATTTTTTCACTTTCAAAATTCATCCTGTGGGCTGGATTGAACCCTCCAGCGGGCCGGACCCGGTTGTACGTCTGACACCCCTGGGTTACGGGCTTGTCTGGTCCTCTGAACCCTGAGTCTCTGGAGACCACTGAACCACTCCTTTGCTCCATACGTTAGCAGCTTGTGGCTAACTTTGGTTTGTGACTCCCCTTGCTTCTAAGTCTCAGATGGCAGACCTTGTGTTCTGGCCGCTGGTGCTGACTTAACTTGCTGATTCCTGGTTGATCCTTCGGCAGGCTCTTGTGTCGCTGCTCTTGGTGAGAAGGAGTGCTCTAGGAGTTCTCTAACAATCTGCATTGAGCAGGACTGCTAGAGAAGCTGTCTGACTGTGTCCTCTGCCCTGTAGGGCTTCTGAGAGAGAAGCAAGAGAAAAAGAGAGTCCTCTGCTCTGTGGGGCTGCTGAGAAAGGAAGGAGGACTGTGTCTTCCACCCTGTAGGGCTGCTCATTAGAGAGAGCAGGAGAAAAGAGAGGAGAGAATGAGTGATGTTGGGGCAGAGATGATTTTCATTGTCTGTGTTCACACCTTGGTGTGAAATCTGGGGGACTCTGGGTAGTTGAGTTTTCTACCCTTTATCTGAGTTCCTAAGGGTCTCATCTGGGACTCAGACTCAAAAAGTCTGCAGTGTCTAATCTAAATGACTACCGCCCTGTGGCTCTCACCCCCATCCTGATGAAGTGCTTTGAGAAACTGGTTCTCCAGCACATAAAGAACAACATCCCTGCCAGTCTGAACCCTCACCAGTTTGCATTCAGAACTAACAGATCCACAGAGGATGCCATCTCCACTGCTCTCCACTCAGTCTTCACTCATCTTGAGAAAAGCAACACCTACATCAGAATGCTGTTTGTTGATTTCAGCTCGGCTTTCAACACAATCTCCCCCATGAAGCTGATTGGAAAGCTGAACACTCTGGGCATCAGGAGCACTCACTGCAACTGGATACTGGACTTCCTCACAAACAGACCCCAGTCAGTTTGGATTGGCAGTATCTCCTCCTCCACTCTAGTGCTCAACACCGGAGCCCCCCAGAGCTGTGTGCTTCGCTTACTCCTGTTCACGCTGTACACCCACGACTGCAACCTCCGACATGGAGAGAATTCTATTGTGAAGTTTGCAGATGACAACACCATCATCGGCCGGATTTCCAACAATGAGGAGTTTTCTTATCGAGAGGAAATCAACCGTCTTGCAGAATGGTGCACAGAAATCAACTATCAGCTCAACGTTAGCAAAACCAAAGAGCTGATAGTAGATTTTAGGAAAAAGGAGGCAAAGACACACAACCCTGTCTACATCAGTGGAGCTGAGGTGAAGCAAGTGAGCAGTTTTAAGTTCCTGGGAATCAACATAACAGAGAACCTGTCATGGACTTCACATATCTCCGCCCTGGTTAAAAAAGCTCAGAAACGGCTGTATTTCTTAAGGAAATTTAAGAAAGCAAAATTCCCATGCCAAGTTCTTGTCAACTTCTACAAAGGAGTGAATGGAAAGCATTCTGACTGGAAACATCACAAACTGGCATGGGATGTGCACAGCCCAGGACAGGAAGACTCTGCAATCCCACATTTCTCTTTTTCATTTAGTCTATTCTTGTAGCCAGTTTGAGATTTGTAAGCTGTCCATTTTCTTATTTTTTTTGTCCAGTTGTGCATCTTGTGAGCTAAATTTTTTTGTCAGGTTTTTCATTGTGTAAATTTCTTAAATGATTGTTAGATTTTGGTCCTTTGTTGGTGGATCCACTCTTCCCTTACTGCCTTCTGACAGTGTTTTAACAAGATAACTATTGTTTTCCATTACATTTTCTTCCAAGGTACTACAAAGATTGCTCTCTGAGATCTTATATCCCAGTGCGTGGTTTAACATTTCACATATGATTTCCCAAAACACTTTTGGCATCTCCGAAATAGATATTTGTGGTCTACATCATCTGATCCACAATCTCTCCAGCATTTTGGGCATTAGTTTAACTGCTTACTTTTCATCTTCACTGTATTAAGGAATATATAAGGTTTTTCCAGGAAAAGTCCTTGGAAATCCTCAAGTTGGTGAATAAGTGAAGAATCTCACACATATTCAGTCAGTCATCCTCTATAAACTCTGGATTCAGTGCCCTCTCCGATTTCTGTTTAATATATTTAGTAGAATGCTTGTCATTAAGATTCAGTGCTTGGTATAATGCTAATGTTGTTTTTCTTATAAACTTTGATTATGATTTTAATCACATCATTCAGTTACTTGAAGGGATCTCTTTTCTAAAATAATCTCTTAACTAAATGTATCTATAAACAGTCTTGCTTTCCCAGATCAAATGTTTCTGTTAAAATTTTTGAAAACTATCCAGCTTTCCATCTCTTTCTACAGCACACCAAGCTGTGATTCCTCTTACTGTCCAATGTTTATCTTTATCTTTGGTGATGTTTCTCTGGTTTGAAATTAGTGTCTGCTACCCACTTTAAAGTTTTGTCTTCCAGAATCATACAAGTTTTTACTATTTTAAACCATGACATCTAATGTGTGAAATGATACTGAATCCATGTCATTTTTAAATTTCTCTCTGTCTCCAATCAACATTCAAACTGCCAGTTGGCACACCTCTCTTTCAATGTCTTTCCTCTTTGCTCCAGAATCTGGCTTGCACCAACAATATGACGCTCTTAGCTGGGCAGCATAAAAGTACTCATTTAATTTAAATAGGGCCATTTCACCTTTATCTTTGGATAGCTATAGAGTTTTATATCTTACCTTCAGTCTATTCTGTCTATTTTTGGCCCCCAAATGAGCCTTGATATTGGTTTGTCCCACAGAGTAAATTGGCTGTGATGGACCTCTACAAGTAATGATTGGAACAGGTAGAGAAACCTGGGTAATTCACTCATCTTGACTATCTTAGTTCTTAAATTAAAATCCAGAGGTAGACCATCTTTTTATATCCCGCTCAAAAAAGGGTATCACGTCATCCGCAAAGAGTCCAATTTTGCTTTCTATCCCTTTAGTTATGACATCAATAAGTTCTTTGTTTTGACAAACTGCTTGAGCCAAGTGTTCGATATAAACAAGATGACGAGATAGGAACAAGATAATGTTGACAAGTCTGTCTCCCCTCCTGTTGCCAGAACCTAAAATTGCAGTCCCACTGTCCAGTGCTAAATCGTGGATATTATGGAAACAGGTCATCATTTTTTTATTTGAAAACTTTAAAAGTAAAGAAATCTATATCCTATCGCATTTTTTGGATAATGGACACCTTATTTCAGTGCATCTTTAGACTGTCCTTCCCAGATGATTTAGCTAGACATTTGAGATATCAAAAAGCTCCTGCAAATATTCATAAATTCTCTGATTTTCATGGAAAAGAAAGGAAAAAATATGTCATGATAGATGTAGTGGATAAATGTCAGAAATAGACCTCAAAACCAGAAATTTTTAAACACATTGAAGTTGTATTCTCAGCTAAGCCTTGCAGTCAGTAGTGAGGAGTGCATCATTAAACATCAGCAAACATTTGTATGTCACTAAACGACATCACCATCTCTTTTTTGATGAGTTATGAGGATGAAGTATACATTTTTTTTCACAAAGTTTTGCTTGAAAACAAAATTTTTGAAACAAGTTTGATGTTTGATTTTCTACAGCCATGCTGTAGCCAGAGTCACAGTGTGAAGCCATCTGTGGTTTGTCACTTGGCAAGTGTCTCACTGGGTTTAGAACCATAAAATGTATAATTAAGGCTATACTTGCTCTTGGAATCAAAAGTATGGTGACACAGAAGTAACATAATATTCCTACTTTAACATCATGCCCTGAGTACTAGAGAAATTATTTTTCATATAACTTTATTATTAACTTTATTATATATTCCATTTTTTAAGTAAGTTTAGTCATACATTTATTTTAGATATTTAGATTTTAGATTTTAAAATAGTAAGAAACGTTTAAAAACAAAATAACCACGGACAAAACACACACAAAAAAAGGAATCCCACAAAAACTCCACGTCCCACAATCCCCCATGTGGCAAAACAAACAACCGGGATTCGGCACAGTTGATCGTTTGTCATGTGATACTTCGACTTCTTCCTGTTCAGAAGCATTTCAACCAACTGTGTTCCATTCTGTGTTATGTGATCCTGCATTTCTTCTCCCGAGGCTACAGAAACTCTGCCGGCACAGCGGACCGATCAATCCCGTCGATAACTTGCTGTTATCCCATCAAAAAAATACCACGGTACGTTTACCAGTTTAATGAGCTGTAAACAAATAATCTTATAGCAGCTTTGTTAACTTAAATTTGATAAAACACATTTGATCGCAGCAGATCGTTGAGTCGTCACCTCAGCGTGTGTGGTGAGCAAAGGTCTCGAATAAAACTGTTATCAGTCATTGCTAGCAAGAGTAGGCAAGGTGGTCCTTGTTGCATATACTTGGTAACCCAGTCAGTATAAGTTGTATCTTGACAGTGTATTCCGTTTTTTTTTTTTTGCAAAAAAGTCGTTTGTATTTTGCTTCTTTCTCATTATTAACTTGTTGGCATCAGATGTTTTTTGAAGGACAACCAGTAGCGAGTTCATTAACTAATGTTAAATAACAGTAAAATGCGATTATTCAGGTAAAAACTTACGGGTATGCTTTTCCCAAAGCATGTCGTTTAGAGATCTGTGGTCGTCTTATTTATTCACCCACTAGTATAAAATCAACATTAAATTTAATATGTATTCTGAAGGTCAATAGAGTACGAGATAATAAAATCAGTTTTAGGCTAATACCTAAAGTGGACGTTTAATTGGTGCCTTTTCAGGTATCTTTTTTGTTATTTACTTATTGGTTGAAATCCATGCAAATTGATATGGTGATGGAATAATAAGCTGTTTAATAGATGAGTTAATTAACCAAAAAATGAATTGCCCACAGTTTTGAAAGTCAGTTACTCATTGACATTATTTATTTAACAAAAAACCAAAACATGTGTTAGTAATCAGATCTCTGAAAGTTAGTGTTTTATTACAAATGATGAGTGGAGGGTACTTACATAGGGTTTAGGGTTATATTTTAACCACGCAAGTGCTTCCCAGCTCAAGTCTTATCTCGTCCTGTTGTGTCATATCTTAGGTATTATATATAATAGTATATTTTTATATTTTTCAAGTAATGCTTGAAAGGCCAAATAAAATATGTAATGTGAGCTAAGTATTAAATACTTAAAGTGTTAGTTCAATTTTATTATAAATCTTGCTTATTCCTAAGTAGTGCACAAACATACATGTCATGTTTGTCTAATAGACAAGTCCAAAAACTGTGCTTTCTTATACGCAGGGCACAGGGCACCCATACTATGAATCACATTGGGAAAAAAAAACACTTTTCAAGGTTTCTGTGGCCTCAAAATAAATAGTGTCTTGACAGTAAAAAGTAAACATAAACAGCATTCAGATGTGCTAATTTAGAACCTTAATTCACTTTAATGTTCTATTACAGTATGACATTCTTTATTGTATCCCCTCTCTCCCTTCCTTTCTAGATTTATTATGAATTTCTTCCTCGAAACTATCCAGGTCCTCCTGCTGTCTATCTGGTACAATGTCGAGTCTTTCATTCACCTCTTTGTACCAACAAAGAAGAAGAACATAAGTGGTGAGGTGGTACTAATTACAGGGGCAGGTAGTGGGATCGGTTGCCTCATGGCTCAAGAGTTTGCAGCTCTTTCCACTGTCCTGGTGCTGTGGGATATTAACCAAGAGGGAATGAAGAAAACAGCTAGACTGGCTAAAGAGAGGGGAGCCAGCAGGGTCCACTACTATCTGTGTGACTGCAGTGACAAGAATGAGGTTTACAGAGTGGCTGACCAGGTAAGTTTAAATTAAAAAAAAAAACCCTGAAAACAGTGTGCAAGACTTTAACTGTACTTTCTGATCTAAAAAAATGCTTGGCTTGCTATACTTGCTATACTTTGGCAGCCCCACTGGCAAGTCTGCTCGTTCATAGAAAAGAAAAATCATCCCTTTTATTTTGCTCAATATTGACATCTTGATTATTTAACATGATTATTCATTGTCTTTGGGCCCTGCATGCATTTGTTAAACTTTAAAAAAATCTGTCTTCCCTCCTCCTCATCATATAAAATTAAGTAGATAATTATTATGTTCCATCTGCATGACATATTAGAAATTTTTGAGGAATATTAAAATATTGTGTGAACTTAGCACAGATGGCTCTGGACACAGGCAGAGATGTGCACTGCAAGCTTTTGTATGCATAAGGCCTCATTTAGCTTATTCATATGAGGTTTTGGGACGGTCACAGTATATATTGACTGTCCCTGCCTACTCTCACAACATAACCTTGATAACTTTTTTCAGTCTTTTACTGTTGTTTTTTTGGGTTTGCCAACTAGATTTGTGCAATTTCTGCTAAACTGGCATTTGATGAAGTCCACAGTAAATCATCACAATTATACTTACACGCTGTGAAAACCCAAACAGTGTCCTCACAGCCGCCAACCCCCAGAAAATAGGAAAACAAGATGTTTATGCAAAAAGACTGTTTTTTTTTTTGTATTGCTCTTGTTATCATGATTAGCTGTCTTATCTATGGTACACAGTCCAGCATTTTAATGACAGTGTGGTTCATAAACTCATTTCAAAAAACACAAGTTCAGTTAGTCATTGCCTTAATTGATTCCTGTACCTGATTATGGCAGCTTCTCTCATTGATCCTAGAAATGGCATGTAAGGTTCATCCTCTGGACAAAGCGCCTCTGGGCATTCAGCCTTATCTGCATGTTTCAGATCAAGAGGTTATAAGGCTGTAATACATATCACCACCTCAATAGCTCTGGACCTTTATCCTTGAACTCCCCGTAGAAAACAAGGGGACTGCGGACTGTATAAACGAACAACTTCTTGACTACCTGCTATGTAGAAATCAAAGTGTGGTATGGCCAATACATGGGCTAATGCCTTCTCTTTGATTGTTAAATAGCACGGATCTTGATGATTCAGCTTTTTAAAGAAATAGGCAACAGGCTTCTCTATTTCTTACAAATCTTTTTGGAGAAGGACTGTCCTTGGCTCTTCCAGATTCACAACCAGGCCAGCAGATTTCAGTCTCTCAAAAAAGCCAATTGTTAATGGAGTCAGTCAAGGATGAACTGCATACAAACGCATCATCAGTTTAGGTTACTGTAATGGTGTTGATCAGCCTGGCGGTTGGGACAAATTATTGCTTTGATTGGCTGTTCACTCGCAAATCAGTGAACAAGAAGAGAAATGAAATTGACAAAGGTAAACAAACGACATAGTGAAGAGGGCACTCAGAGGGCTCTCCCAAGTCTTTTACACTAGCACTTGCAGTGCAATAATTTGATATTTAGTGTTGGGTCAAAGGGGCTCCAACTATTTTGGGCTTAAGAATTTAGGATTGGCTATCTGAAGTAAAAAAACAGTTAAGTTAATAATGAGATTTAATTTACATTAAATCTACCTCGGGGCACCACCCTTAGAAAGGGAAATGATAG
>JAPZDZ010034319.1:0-12332 GCA_029783805.1 Acanthurus tennentii
TCTTTTGTGTTTAAATAAATTCTTCTTTACGATTCTGCATCTGGGTCCTGGCTCTTTCGATCAAGACCTTAACAGAAATTTCCTTTTAAGCACATAAAAATGTTTGATTTGATCCTTTAATATATACAGTCATGTCAGTATGATTATTCTAGTAGTCCCTGCAACTTATGCCTGCATTAAACTATTTTTATTTATACTGTTTTCATTATTGGTTTCTATTAGAACAATTTTAAATGTGTGTATAAGGGATAAATCGCAACAAAGTTAAATTTAACAAAATAGTATTTATTCAAGGCAATTGCAAAATGCACATAGGCTTTTAGCAGCTGAAATGAACAATGCTACGCGATGTAGACCTACATATACTGCAGGCTATTTCTAGAAAGTTCAAGCTCAAAGACAAAAACAAAGCTCAATGAAAAATTGTGGAAAACCAGATTCATTTCAAAACATAAGTTAAAGTGCACTCTTTGTGCATATCACTAGACATTTTAAAATAACATCAATTAAATTAAACTCCTTTCCATGTCACCAAACATATTTCAGTGCACTTTTGTTCATGATGTCAAACAATAGGTTGGGTCATAAACTGTAAACTAAAAACAGCTGCATTTTGTGTATGGTTGTGTCGTGTGTGCTTGTGACAGCCAGTCAGTACCAACTGGTTATCTAGAGGTTTTGTGTGGTGTCGGATTTGGGAGATGCCTGATGGCATGTAATTATATTCCCACTGGTGCTAAATACTTGTTCCGATTGGGAACTGTTGGCAGGCACACACAGATACTTTTTGATATTAGATACTTTACCTCCATCTTCCATTGGCATTTCTGAATCAACACCAAGGGCTAACATTAAAACTTGCTTATCTCCCTTCAATTCTTTCGCTCTCTTCTCTCCTCCATCCCTGTTTCCTCCAAATAAACAAGCATGCGGCCTTGGCATGGTCTCTCTGTTTCTGGGCATGAGTGTATGTGAGTAGGTTGGGCAGGGCTGCGTGTGTGACTTTTCCTGTGCCTGTGAGATGGAGAAAAACTAAAGCAAGTCTCATCTTGGTCACAGTGGTTTAAACTGACGTGACAACATATGCTCAATTTCATGTAGAACAAGCCGGGATACATTGAATATGCTCAATGTATCTCCCACCCCAACTTTTGAACCACACCCAGCATATGCTGCACTGTGCTGACCTCCAGAATTGCAGCAATTTAGCTTCACATCTTGTTGCATTTTCCATATTCATGTTCACCTCCACATTTTGCACATTTTTGTTTCTGTTTACACTGTTGTGCTTGCATCCCACACTATAAGTGGTTGAGGAATATAAGCACTCACTTTATAGTTAATCCATCCCATTCGAACATCAGGAGGCATTACCTTTTCAAAAACAAGACTTACAGATAAACTTTCTGACTTAACCCCACTTTTGTTTATCTGAAATTATTCACCTTGCCACCATTTATTTCATTCTTTATCTCTTCCATTGACATTTCTAGGGGTACATTTGAAATTACTCCCTATAGATTTGCTGAGATTAGAATTCTTGTATTATTCAGTAACTTAGCATACTTTATTTTCCCTATTACATTTTCAGTTGCTTTTGTCACCTAGACTGGATGAAAGTGCCTGTTATCATTACTTAATGCAATAATAATTTTCCATTCTTTCTGTTCTTCATTGTGTGGCCTACTGTTCCCATTTGACTTAGCTCTCAGCTTTTTAAATTCATTTTTCTAGATGTACCATCTTCTCCATTTGTCTCTTCTGACCATGATTGTTTCCTTGACATTTTCCTTTGCTGGATCTCCATTTCTGAAGGCCAGCAATCATCTTCACCATCTGAGCTAAATCCCATTGCTACACTCAGTACACAGTACAGTTATGGTTACAACCCACTGAGAAAGATGTACTTGTGTAATTATCAGTAGTGAGATGTATTTAAGTACATTACAAGTAATACAAGTATTTGAGTACAGTTTTGAGGTATTTGATCTTTTCTTGAGTATTTCTATTTCAGCTTTACATATTCAGATTATCTAAATTTTATATAATTTTAATTTTTTTTCAATATTTTACCCATCAATATAATAACATACCATTTTAACAGGGCCATTCTGTATAATGAGTACTTTTCCCCTTTTAGTACCCTTGCTATAATTTCATGCTGATTATCATGTACTTTTAGGTCAAGTTTTAAATGGAAGACTTCCTTTAAACAGAGTATTTCTACACTGTGGTACTTAAATAAAAGATCTGAGCAGACTACTTCCTTCTCCAATGGTCAAAAAATGGTTGTTTTTTTTTAGAAATTTTTTCGGGCTTTTATGCCTTTAATGGATAGGACAGATGTGTGAAAGGGGGAGACAGAGAGAGAGGGGGTGACACGTGGAAATGGTTGGAGCCAGAATCAATCTCGGGACTGCCTCATTGAGGACTTAGCCTCGCACATGGGACGCCTGCGCTACCGATCGAGCTAAAGCGGCGCCCGGTCAAAAAATGTTTTTGTCACCACAACACTAGAGAGGAGTCTCTGTGACTCATATTTCCTTCATTTATTTGTGTCTTTATGAAAAGTTGTGAACACACCCTGTTTTAACCATCATATGATGTAAGAAATCAACAGCATTTTTCTGTTGATGGCTCCCTCTACTGACGGCAGAGTGTAACGCCCTAATTAAAGTGTCTGAATTAAATCAGAATCAGAAATACTTTATTGATCCCCGAGGGAAAATTGCCTAAATGTATCTAATGTAATGTAATGCAAATGTATCTTATCCATTAGGACCAAGACCGAGACACCAAGCTGATGTCAGCCGTTGTCAGAGAACGCAGGTTGACTGCTGCATCACCTAATGTCAGCCTGTGTTAGGGCCAGTTGGGTCAAATAGCAGCCCCTGTACACACTGCAGCGACGAAGGCCAACCACCAACTGGCACATACATTCTGCACCTGTGCAAGAGGTCAACTCTCCATACCAGCAGGCAGCAGGAGTCTGTAGTTGTCTTTCAAAAAAAGGGAAACTATAAGACTGTGGAAAAACAAAGTGTGTGCTGTTTTCATTCCACTTTTCACCAGTCTTGCCTCTTGGCACCACACACGGATTTATGGACAATATGGCTGAACTCACTGAAAATCCAATTATTGCATTGAAGGTGCTGGTGTGAGAGAATGACTTCGTCACTTTTGTTTCTGTTCTCATGCACTGATTTGCTAGTGAACAGCCAATCAGAGTGACCATTTGTCCCGACAGCCAACACTGATTTAACATGTTGATTCGGCTGAAAACCTGTTGAGGGGAATCCAACTAGTACCAACAGTGTGGGACACATTGTTCAAATGCGGGTCATGGACGCTCACTGATGGCCCGCAATGAACTTATTATATCTTTTTTGATATAATAACAACGTTAGTAAACTATAAAGACAATGGAATCTGATAAGAAAGCCACCTGGTGGAATGAAGTTTAAGTCTGCTAGAAGTCTTTGTCAACAGATTACATAAGTATTACAGAAATATGAGGCAAGTTTACTGAGCATAGTCTTGTACACAAAAACATGTGAATCATCAAAGAGGTGAAAACGCCTAGGGGTTAAAAAAATTCCTTCACAGCTACCATATTAAAACAAGAATCATTTCAAGAATACCTATGCTAAGTTTCAGCTTCAACAGGACATTTTTAATGTGTACTGAAAAAGAAAGATTGTCTTCCAATCAAATATGCAACAATCTGCTCTGAAAATATTTTATCCATGAATGATAAAATTATCTGTCATTATTGATTTTTCAAGGTTTCATATAAGACCATAATGTCCATATCCATTGAATAAATCCATAGTTTTATTGTTGTAGATTTTAGGAAGGAAGTTTCTAACATTAAAATGTGCAATTCTAAGCCCTGTTCTGTTTTTAAAGTCACTCACACAAGGTACATGTTTTTTTAAAGGACCTGGCCCATTATTTGGCTGTATGTTCCCAAATAACTGCTGTTATTTTTTCAGCAAGCCTTCTGTTGCTTCTTTTAGATCGGTTTTTGGTCACTTAAGAGGCTTTCTCTTTCTTCCTCTTTGCCATCCATCTCTTCAGTTTCGCTCATTTGTCTCTCATGTTTCTTCCTCAGTTTCTGTATTTCTTCCATGTGTCTCTCCACAAACTTGTCAAAGTCCTCAGAATATTTCTTTCTAAACTTGTTAAATTCTTCATCTTGTTTTCTGACCTCCTCTTCATACTTTTTCTTTATTTCCTCTATTTTTTTCTTATAATTCTCCTCTAATTCTTTTCTCTCCTTTTCCTCTTGTTCTCTCCTCATTTGATCTTCTTCTTTTCTTTTCTTTTCTTGTTTTTCTCTTTCCTGTTCATATTCTAAATAGAACTTTTCCAGTTTTGTTTGTCCTTCATGTTTCTCCCACCATTCTTTTATTTCCTTCTCCCAGGCCTCTCGTTGCTTTTTCAGCTCTTCTCTAATTTGCTCCAATTCTTTATCAATGGCTTCCTTTTCCTCAGATTTTGACTCTATTTTTTTCTCCAGAGCTCCAATTTTTTCTTCATATTCTTGTTGTTGAAGTTCTTCCTGCCTTTTCTTCTCTCTGTCCTCCTCGTCTCTCTTTTCCTTTTCTTTCCTACTCTCCTTTCGCTCCTTTTTGATGTTCTCCTCCATTTCTTTGAGATGTTCCTTTATTTGTTTTCTCTCCTGTTCAATTTCTGCTCTCTGTTGTTCCATTCTTTTCTTCACTTCTTCCATTTCCTCCTCATGTTTTCTTTGAAGCTCTTCTTTCTCTCTCTGCATTTCTTCTTCTTTCTCCTTCAGGATTCTCTCAGTTTTCTTCTTTATTGCTGCCTCGGCCTCCTGGGACATCTCTGAGGTGTAGCAGCTGCCTCCATTTTCCTTCAGCATTTTGTTGGATTTTGTCAGCAATTCTCTGACTTGACTACAATCTGTATGATCATTATTGTTGAAGACCTGGTATCTCCTTCCACAGTCATTTATCAGCTTTTTCAAAGTGTCATCAGAATCTTCGATGTAACTCTCAATTGTCTGATTTTTTAGTGCATCTCCTCTAGTGAAAATGATGATGATAAAATCTATTGAATTCTTGCCAAAATATTTCTTGATCAGTTCCACCGAGTCTTTTTCCTCCTGTGTGGCGCGACCAATCTGCAGCACCAATAAGATGACATAAGGTCCAGGAGACAACATGCTAATGCATTTCTCCAGCTCCTCTTGAATGTCTTCATTGGACAGAGTCGTGTCGAACAAACCAGGAGTGTCGACAATGACAACAGGTCGTCCATCAATCTCTCCTGTTGCTTTCTTACAAAACTTGGTCTCAGACTTTGAGCTGACAGTAGATTTAAAATGTTCTCCACCCAAGATGGTGTTTCCAGTTGCACTTTTCCCACTTCCAGTTTTCCCAATCAGGACCATCCTGAGACAATCTATGCTCTGACTTCCATCATCAGTCCTCTGTTTCACATCCTGCAGCTCAGCTTTCAGTTTCCAGACCTTCTCCATCTGAGCCTTTGTGAACATGTCCTTTGTGAAGC
Source organism: Acanthurus tennentii (assembly GCA_029783805.1). Taxonomy (NCBI): domain Eukaryota; kingdom Metazoa; phylum Chordata; class Actinopteri; order Acanthuriformes; family Acanthuridae; genus Acanthurus; species Acanthurus tennentii. The sequence continues at coordinate 5,539 of JAPZDZ010034319.1, forward strand.
ATCTGGATCCTTCAACCCTCATCTTCTCCACAGCTTCCAGCAGCTTTGGGATCACTTGTTTGTTCTTCATGTTGAGAACAAAAGATCTTCCTCCACAGCTCTTATGGAGTTCCTGAATGTCCTTGTTTCCTTCTACATAGTCAACAACAGCTAGGGCTTCAGGATCTGAGTCCACAGTGAACAGAATCATGGTGAAGTCATTGACTTGAGAGCTGAATATGTTCTGGATGATCTTCAACTCTCCCTTGTCTTCATCAGTGAGGGGACCCACAGGTAGGACCAGGATGAAGGCATGGACGCCCTCAGGATCACAGAGGGAGATACACTTGAAGGATTCCTCCATCACCTCCTCCTGAGGTTTTCCATACAAGGCAGGCAGCTCCACCAGGGAAAGCCCACGTCCACACACCTCTCCCTGGTTTTTAACACACTCTGATGAGTTGGAGACTGAGTGAAGCTCTTTCACACCTAAAATGGCCTTTGCTGCTGAAGTCTTCCCTGCTCCTCTCCTCCCACACAGAACCAGGTTTAAAGCTGCTTTGATGGACTCTTCAGTGAAGGTGAGGAAGGTTCCTTTGTTTTCATACACAATGTTCTCAATCTTCTCTAGTAACAAACTGTAGTTACCTTCAGACATGTTGTAGTATCTTCCTCCACAGTCTTTTAGGAGCTGATTCAAAGAAACACTTGTTTCATTCCTCTCATGTGTGATGATGACCATCGAGTGTTTAAAAGCATCTTGACCGAACAAACTCAGGATGAACTTCATAGTTTGTCTGTTCTCCTCAGTGAACTCAGAGGGTTTCACTAACAGCAGCAGAACATTTGGTCCAGGAGGACAGAGACTCACACAGATCTTCATCTCTCTTCTCAGCGTCTCCACAGACAGACTGAAGATGTCTGGAGTTTTCACTACTGTTAATGGTTTTCCTCTCCACTCTCCACATGCAGCCACACTTTGCCTGCTTTGTGATGTTTTTTGGTGATGAAAAGGTTGGTCCTTGATGATAAAGTTACCAAGTTTGGTCTGTTTTCTCTCACTTTTCCCCAGCAGAACAATCCTGAATTCAGATGCTGTGAAACAACAGAAAGAAAAAATGTCATCAGGAGATCTCTGCACTCATCTAAAGACTGCATTTTTCTGCTTCAGTTCACTGTATCAACATTTTGTTATAATGTGATGTGTCATCATATTATTCACAGTTAATCAAATTATGTTCATATTCAGCTGATTAACATAAGAAATGACATTTTTGAAAATATCTTCAGAGGCAGTAACCCTATTCCAAAGGTTTGCTTCAGAGGAAAGACAAAATAAAATTAAAGCTGCAAGCAGCGTTGGATGAGCCGTCACACCCCGCCACCTCCTCTGAGCCGGCACCAACTTGTCCCGAACATGGCCAACCACTTCTGCTCGATCCACACTGCGACCCAAGCGCAGTATGTGCCTTCTGTGTCACATGCAGGCAGGCCAGGACATAACTGCACTAACTGCTTTAAAGTGGAAATCAGGCAGTAAATCAAGTTAATCCATGTGCTAAATCAAAGTCCCCTCTATTCAATAATCAAATGATATTGATTAAAAATGTAAACATAAACAAGAAAACTACCCAGGATACACTATAAAGATGCCAAAGTGACTGTCTGAAGTTAAAAATAAATCAGGATCATTATAAACTGTCACGCTTGAAAAGCATTCACGTCCAAAGTGATTCCTCAGCCTGAGGGCATTACCTCTGATGCAAACTGCTCAATTAAATATCTTTCCAAAACATAAATGCCTATTTTGGCCACAAGGTGAAAGTAGAGCATCACGTTTAAGCTTTAGTTAAAGGATGAATCACATGAGTATCAGTGTGAAGCTTTTTCTCTCATGCAATCCAATGGCGAAAGCAATCTAACCCACACCTGTTTGAGCTTCCACTGGGCCAACATAGTTTTTGCTACAGATTTCTTTCAAATTTTAAAAGAGACTTTGATCTCTAAATCTTGTATTTACATGTTTTTGCTGTCTTGTACTGTTTTTGATCATCACAGTTTTAGTTTTAGAGTTTTTTCTGCTGCTTCTCAGGTTTTATAATGCGTGTGTATTGCACACTAAACCCCAGCTCAGAGTGAGTCACAGGACCAGGAGAGTGCAGAGACAGGGCACAGAAAGATGAAAACATTGTAGAAAACCTCCTTAAAAGTACCACAAACTTGATCAAATCTTACACAAAATACTTTCAGACTGTAGGGGCCTGACTTTGACAGAAGTGCCTTTTTTCCCCGTTGACTTGAATGGGAGGACACAGAGAAGCACTCAAACTTTGAGGGCTTCTAAAATCCAAACGATTTGAGTAATTACAACTGTTCAAAATAACTTTTGATTAGCATTGTGTCCTCTGTCATCTATTAGCTTTTGAAGCCAATACTATTTACGCTTTCGGAGAAGAAAATGTTTGTTCTTAGCATTTTCAAATGCAAATAGCTGAGAGCCTGTTGATTTAAGCCTAGGGGTGTCAGCACGTGATTTGTACGTCTTGATGAGTACTACAATTAGGATTTTGTCCCGTCTCTCTATGACATTCCTGTGGGCTGCAGTCACCATTTTTCTGTGCCACAGTGGCATTGTTCTGTGCTTAGGTGGCGCTACAGTTTATCCATTTTATGAAATTTTAAGCCAGTCCTGATGTGCATGCCAAATTTGGTGAGATTTGGAGCATGTTTAGGGGGTCAAATTAAGCTTCAAAGAGGTCATAGAATAATAACAAGGAGAAAGAAACCTTCGCACCGCCTTTGGTTCTCGGGCCCTAATTGAAGCTGCAAGCAGCGTTGGATGGGCCCTCGCACCCCGCCGCCTGTTGGAGCCGGCGGCAACTCGCCCCAGACATGGTTGACTGCTTGCACTCAGTCCACACCGCGACCCAAGCACAGTATGAGCCTGGACTCAGGCAGTGGATCAAGTTAATCCACGTGCTAAAGCACAGTCCCCTCTATTCCACAATCACCTGATATTGATGAACAATATAAATATAAACAAGAAAAAAAATGTTGCCTATGTATTTTCTAACACGGACACTGCCACTGGTCACCATGTAGTCTGACAATGGCTGTAGGCAAGAGAGAGACAGCTAGGGCATCCAACAGCAATCGCCAGGTAACCATACTGTTACGGAGACATCAGCTGTCCCCATACCAAAATGCAACAGTCACACACGTCAATAAAGTTTAACAAAAGTGTCCATTTCTCTCTCTGAACACATCTGGCAGTCCAAACAGCCCTCATGAGCACCTGTTACCATCAACATCAGTTACTACATCTGTTACAATCAACCTCAGATGAAGGGACAATAACACATAACAACCTAGAGTTTAACTAAAGCTCAGAGAGTGATGCTCTACTACCACCTTGCCGCCAAAGAAGGATTTACATTTACTTTGAAGAAAGCACATTTATGGAAAAAACACATAAGGTGCAGTTTCATTTCAAAAGTAGTGTAGATAGAATAGATAGAATACGATAAGGGTTAAACTATCCAAGATACATTATAAAGATGCCAAAGTGACTGCCGGAAGTTAAAAATGAATCAGGATCATCATAAACTGCCACGCTTAAAAAGCATTCAAACTGATTCCTCAGCCTGAGGGCATTACTTCTGATGCAAACTGCTCAACTTAATATCTTACCAAAACATAAATGTCTTGTTTGTCTACAAGGTGGAAGTAGAGCATCACTGTTAAGCTTTAGGTAGTGTGTGTGTATTGCCCACTAATCTAATAATTTTAGTTACAGGCAACGGCCGTCACCTGGCTTGCGTGGACTTCTGTAAACTGGCCGTAAAACATGGACACGCATGTAGGCTCTTAGACAAACTGGAAAAATCGATAAACTGTTTCATAGACGCGGATGTGGGTGCGAAAACTGGATGTCCAAGAAATAGCAGCTGTAGTTACAACGCCTTTTCATGATGTAATCTCATCGTAATTGGCAATGTTACTCTTATTCTGTAATAATCCTATACTCCAATAGTCGCTTATCACATTATGTAAAATGTTTAGCAATGTTTGTTTCACTATGGTTTTTGTACAGTATTTACTCAAGTGCACATGTGGAACTGACACAACGTGTCTTTCTGTTCACAAAAGCATTAAGCAGTAGGTTAAGTAGGGAAGTTGTACTCGTGTACGATAAACTGTGGTTTATTTAGCATCTACTTCTATGTCTTCACATAAAAAATAATATCAACATCATAACATGTAATAACATACAGGAGGAGTTGCCTTAATGGTTGGGCAATAGATCTACCTATGTTATTGACTGATATAATTTGAAAGCAATTGTTTCACACGTAATACAGTTTCAGTTATCATGAGCAGCAAACGTAGAAAGGATATTGCAGAATCATTTTGTAATTTAAGTTAAGAGTTAAATATGTATAGTGAACTACATTTTAGTGAAGACATTTTTCCTCTAATCCAAGGGGATATATCAGTTAATGCACAACAGATTAAACTAGGTTAGTCTGCAGTGTGTTGCAAAATCCAGGCTTTGAACTTCTGTGAAAGTGATCCCAAATAGGCCACTTAAGTATTTTTTGTGGTCTAAGATGTGACTCAGGTAGAGACCCACCCTATTAACCACAGTCATTAGAGGCATTAAATGCTATGGGGGCTGACTGAGAACGACGGTTGTTACAATAGTGAGAGTCACATGAGGACAATTGTGCACAGCTGTTGTTTAAATGATGTTGCACCTTGGATCTGAGGCGAAACGTCTTCACTGAAAAATTGACAAAGTCAGTTGCTTTCAATGTAATTGCTTTGATGGTACTCATGTTTCCTGTGTCACCACCACTTCACGCTTTTCAGTATCACTACTGTCGATTTTTACTGTTTATAGGAAGACAGCCTAATTTGAGGCATACACGTAAAATAAATGTAAAATAAACGAATGAGTTAATAGCAAAATGCAACCTCCTCAGAGTTTTCATAAGATGGTAAAGAAGGTGTAGAAAAAGAAACCGTTTTAAATTTAAAAAAAGGCTTTAAATACGTTTATTTCTGCTCTAAGATTGGCCATTTAACATGACTGCAATGACAATTGGCATGCAATTGTTTGAAAGCCGTTTAGTTGAGGAATAGCAGGTATTTGTAAGGTAAGGTTGAAGTGTCCACAAGTAAACACCGCAAGCTTTTATTTTACATAAGCTGACTCGTCGGCCATGACGGACTTAGTATTTCACCGTCATAACAGTTGTGCGATTGTGTGTTAAATGTCAGCCGATTTTATACATGTGTATTAATCTACATGTCAAATTTCGTGTGTTCACATGAAAATGTAAATGTGTAATTACAACATTAATGTGATTTATTGAAGAGCAAGCAGTAAAAGCACTTAAATTGCGCTCGGGCGACGATTATCCCAACAGAAGTTTCTATCATTTTTTTTCACTTTACTGCTAAATCCCTGTACTCTTATGAGTGCACAGCATTTTATTTTGATGGAAGAAAGTTTTGTCAGGTTACGGAGCATAGTAGCTCACTGGCATTAAAAAAAAAAAGTAGCACACCAGCGAAGCAGCGGTCTTACTGTCTTTCAAGCAACTCTGATGAACACAAGGCAAAAGGAAATAATTAAAACGTTATGCTGCTGGAGAGGTCAGAAGTTTTACAGTAGTGTTTGGACCGTAAACATTCAATTACCACCAAGTATAAAGAGGGAAAATTTCATGGAATAATAGCATGCTAGATTCCGGTTGCGGTGAATTTGACATCATATCGTAGTAGGCTCGAATGCGGAATTGAAGTAGTTTGCTCGTTTTACTGTGATTGGACGTCCTGATGGGCCATTTTACGTCATCATGGAAACCTTTAAAACGTACCTGCTTAGGGCTGTTTCTTGTTCTCACGGACTTTGAGGTAAGACGTGTTTTCATCTCTGTAAGCTTAACTTTAGCCTGTTGTGTTAACTCTGTGCTAACTTGAGAACAAAACTGTGTCGTAGTCATAGCTGTGCTGGTTTTTGGTTAAGTATGAGTTTGAGAGGAAAGTTTTTCCTTGCTTTGTAAAAACGTAGATTAAGTTAATTAAAGTAATAGTTATTGTCTTTGTAGTTTTATAGCAATTTTTATGTGCATGAAACCTAGTGTGTGATATATTTAGTTGAGTGTGAAAAAAGATATTCTTTGTTAAGATATGTTTCTGTTTTGACCAGCACAGCTGAGCTGAAAGAAGTCTTTTCTGTTTGTTATTTGGATATGATAATATGGATGCTAGTTTGTGTCTTAACCATGTTGTAAAGGGAAAGAAATTCCCTGTTCTTATTTAAAATTAAAAAAGAACAATTTGCTACAGCTTAGTGTATTGAGGATGCTTGAGAAATATTCAGTTAACTCAAATATTTAGGGCCCGAGCACTGTGAAACAGTGAGAAAGCCCTATTGTAATTGTACTGTTTCTTTCTTATTATTATGCGCGCGCTCTAAACCTTAATTTGACCCCCTAAACATGCTCAAAAACTCACCAAATTTGGCATGGACATCAGGTCTGGCAAAAATTTGATAAAATGAAAGCACTGACCCCCTAAGTCCTGAAATGTGCTCTGTTGCCACCTACACACAAAAACGAACTCTGAGGCCCACTGCGGCCCACAGGAATGTCGTAGAGGGACGGTACAAAAGCCGAATTGTAGTACTCATCAAGACCTACAAATCACACGCAGATACCCCCTAGGCTTAAATCAACAGGAAGTCAGCAATTTGCATTTGAAAATGATTTGAAATGCAATTTATCGCCAAAATTTCACTTTGAACA
>JAPZDZ010034338.1:0-12331 GCA_029783805.1 Acanthurus tennentii
ATTTATAGGAACCCAACAATTGAAAGCAATTCCCACATGAGCAAGCACTTGGTGACAGTGGCGAGGAAAAACTTCCTGTTTAAACACTATGCTATGAACTTTGGTTTTTAAACAATTTCAAAAAGGGCGCCATGTGTTAAAAATAAGGACATGTACTTTTTTGGTGCTCTTACAAATTGAACTTGTGACATTGCACCTTCAAGGACTGAAAGTTAGCAATGAATGACTGCAGGTTCATAGTCATGTTTTCTTCAGACAGAAGAAAGGCAATCATCTTTCTTGACACACTTCCTTTTAGGTTTAACTATTATACTCTTCTTTGTGTCCACCGGTATGTATAATTATTGTGTCCCTGACTATACTCTGAAAATAGCTAAACCATATGCAAACACTGGTACAGTCCCTAAAGTAGCACATGGGTGTCTGCATGGTGCTTATTAAAGCCTGCATGCCTGACTGTGTTGCAGAGCCTGTCTCAGCTGAAGGTGTGCTGTCATCCTGTGTTCTCCAGGTTGTCTCTTTCTGTTGGTGTTGGAGTGAAAAGCATGGAGGCTGCGATTAGCGGGCTGAGCCCGTAAGTGAACCTATGGCAGAAAGACAGCACATCAGAGGTAAGAACAGCCAAAAACTCAGAGAGGAAGCCTTCTGTTCATTTTGTAGTTCAACATATCCACTATCCATAGGCTAAAAGTGGGAGACACAATGAACAACACATGAAAATACTGATGATGGTCTTAGTAAAGCAAAACTGATACTAATAAGGGTATTGGAGACTTTATAAAAGAGAGTCTACCATAATACTAACTACTTAGTGAGAGTGCACATAGGCTTTAGCTAAATGCCAACGTCAGCATGTTAATATGCTCACAGGGAAAGTGCTAACATGCCAGTGTTTATTATTTATATTTATGTATTATTTATTGTCTGGGTTTAGTGTGCTATTATGCTATCATTTGTTACAAAGTCTCAAACACAGTAGTGATATGAGGATGGTCATAAATCAAATCATTACTCAAAGTGTTGGTCTGGTGATGATGCTAGATATCACCAGAGTTAAAACATGATCCCAGGGAAACATAAATGTGTGTAAAAAGTGTTGTGCCACTCTACTTTATCACATTTCAGTTTAATCCAGAATTGTTTCATTCATGTCAGACCTACAAACACAGTTGTCTGACTGACTGAGTAGCTGAGTGATGAAGTTACACCATTGATGCAACTGACCAAGCTACATCCTTACAGAGCTCAGCTGGTAGCATTTGAGAGTGCTTTGGAGCATTTTCTTTTATAGCTCAGTTGCTTTGTTGCTATGATGTTGCTATGGTGGAACTTATTCAGAGATAATGGCAAATTCATGTGGGGTTATCAACAATTACTGGATGTAAAAATATGGGCACAAGGTGTAGTACTTGCTCTGAGTGAAGGGAAAGCTGAGGCATGCAAAGAGAGAATACAGAACCACCTTATTTGCAAGTTTATAAGATTTGTGGAGGCGGTGAAGCATCAGACAGGGATGCTCAGACACAAGCTGTGGGGCAGCTGTAGCTCAAGAGGTAAAGTGGGTTGTCTAATTACCAGTAGGTCAGTAGTCCTATTCCTGACTCCTCCAGTCTGCATATCGAAGTGTCCTTTGGCAAGATTCTGTAATTCTTACATCCTGAGTACGCTCCACACTAAGAGCTTGGCAGATCCTCTAGAAGCATCTAAATACTAAGTTTGTTCCAAAGGTTGCACTGATGCAAAAGATGTGGACCCTAACCCAAAGCACAATAAAGATCCTTATTTAGGAGGCGTGGAAGTTCTCAGTGAACATCATTGTGACCTACCTGTCAAAATACATATTTGTTTTGTATAGGCTGAAATATAAGCATTCATGTTGGCTCCAGGGCAAAGATCTGGAGATACTAAAAATTAAATACAGCTGAATAGATAATATCCAAAATCAAATGCAATTAAAGGTATAATTTTGGGAATAATTTCCTACATTTTCAACTTTATAGATTTAATCCTGTTTAGGATCTCGTGGTTTGTTATTCAGTTGTAGTCATAATCTAATGGTTGTGGATACCACAATTTCCATTATTTTTTTCTGGCACACTTCAATCTTGGAAGTGTGCTGATCTTGGATTGACCCTCTGTGTCTCCTTTTGACTTGCAGTGCTGCCTACTAAAATGTTTTTTATATATAAAAAAGTCCAAAATGGCAGTCAAATAACTGCAAAGTAAATATGGAGAGTAACTTCTGTTGCTTTTAGGTTGAGGCAGAGCTATTGGACCACACATCAGAAGCTGTAGCTTTTTTACTTGATATAAATCATTATCTGCAAAAAACTTCTAGCCTATTTAGATCCTGGAAAACTTTCTTTGCATTTAACAATACATCAAACAGTTCTCTGATATATTCAGCTCCTCTAAATTTATTTGAGCAGTGAAGCTGGAGTAGGTTTTAAAGAGCTGCTGATGCTTGTGTTAGAAACCGTGATCTCTCAGCGCTGTCGCAGCTTTGTGGGGTTCATTCTTCAACCTAACCCAGAGATGTCCTTAGGAATGACAGATGCTTGACTTAAAGGGCATTGACAGTAGATGTCTCTCTCATCCACAGAGAGCAATCATGCATCACCTTTCAGCCCTCAAACAGCCGATCAGTCTGTAGCAACCATGTAGGACAAGAGACCACCAGGAGCAACACAGTCAAAAAAAGAACCAACAGAAAAATGTTGAATACATTCACTTTCACTGAAGGTTTCATTTAAAAATAACAAAACATTATGCAAAAATTACCTTATGTATGCACTACCAAACACAATAGGTTTAGAAGTTACAGTCCATACTGAACAATAAAAACAGGAAATTAAAGTATATAGTGGCACTGCATTTGACAATGGCCAAGGTATGGCAAGGTGACATTTAGTCTAGGACCTACTATGCTATATAACAGTTTCAACAGACCAACACTATAGCTCTCTCTCACATATTTACAAAGCCTAATGTCTGCATGAATGTGCAGTTTAGAGAGAACAGTGAAAAAGCCTTTATTGTGTCTCGGCTGGTGCGTATTTCAGCAACTCTGACAAAGAACAGAAATCTAACTATCTAACTAATTTTAAAGTTAACGCATCAGACTGGTTTAATTTAAATTGATATTCCACCTATTTATGAAGTAGGTGTTCGGTAACCATTGCTACATTATACCATCTTTTTAAGTTTTTGGTGTTAAAAAAAAACTTCATATTGCCACATATGAAGTGAGATCAATTAGAAATATTACTACAATAGCAATATGGTGCAATATATTCATGAAATAGTTTCACAAAACCAGTTACTTTATTTTAAATTGTTATAATAATGAAACCTAGATGGAATATTACACTCCTTTGTTCAGGTAAGATTTATAGTAATATGTGTTTATGTGATGCTCTGAGTCGTCCAGACATATCCTGAGGTGAAGCTCTCTGTTTATTGGGCTGTTGTCATGTTTACCTGTGCTTGATATGAAAGTTTCAGAGCTGTGAGATCATGAGAAACAGTGATGTGACTGGCTGCAAGGGTTTATAATACTGATCACCCCACTTACTGATGTATATTTAACTTTCAGCTCTTCTGCACACAGTGCTGCACATACGTGAAACAAAATAGAAGATGCCAGTATTTTCATTTTGAGCTAGATGTCTTGTCTTTCCACACAGTCCCAGCCACGTTGTTCTACTGGAGCCTCATAGTCAGATCCCAGGCATATTTATCTATTTACAAGGGACAGGTAGTCAGTGGTAACTTCCCTCTGTCACCTCCACTTTCAGGCATTTCTTGAAATAGGTCTTGATACATTAAGCCACATACATACTCATGTTGGATCATGAGTGTAGCTTGAGATTTGTAAGTCTTTTTCAAAAGACATTTTAAGGATGTTTTGGATGTTGTCTTATCTCTGTGCACAAAACACTAGCATTTGAGATTTTATATCTGCTGTTCAATTTCAGCAAAGAAAAAAGCTCTTGACAGTATTTACAAGAACTTTTAAACAGAGCCCAAGATGACTGAATAAGCATTACTCTGAAGGTCAACCTGGTCTTTCAGTCCTACCAAGTTGGTGTGCCGTTTTAGTTTCAAGGCTCTTAAAAAGGAATGGGGGAGGGTTTAGCACAGAGTTGTGAATTTTCTCTCTGAGGTCAAGTAAATATTCTAAAGACAGGATTTCCTTTATTTCAGACATATTTTCTCTCAGCCTGTTCCTCCTATCCCTAAAGGAGCGTGAGCAGTGATTGCAGCTGAGTGGATCAATCTCAGGATTGCCTGTGAAATTCTAAGGCTTCCTGGGCTAAAATCCTTCTGATTACATTTCACGGATAATGTGAATTTTTAACACCCCACTCTGAGTGTACACAATCTCTGACACACCTTTCAAGTACTGAGTTCTATCCTCTTATGAACAACTCCACAGAGTTGAGGCAAAAAAAGTGTTCTTAAATTATCTGTATTTTACAGCTTTACAGCTCCTTCTCAGGACGTATGCAAATGAAATGATGAAATTAACAAAGTAGGAGAATTTCTCTTGTAATCTGCCTTTTTTCTAATATCGCAGTGACCCTTGCCAGAAGTCCAGTTCTGTGAGTTGGGGGGCAGGTTAGGGGATCTTTCACCAGCACCTCCAGCGGCCTCGCACTTCATAGCTTCAGTATTCATCATTTAAGCACATTGTTGGTACATTGACTATATATCAACCCTTTAACGCTACACTTTTTTCATCTTTCTTCCAGCCATACACACCCATATCCCTACTCAACACACCTGCTCACCTACTAAATGTGGATAAATATCTCTGCTTTGATTTAAGCTGTATCTGGTCAAGATACTAAAATATAAAGTAACAAGTTGCTTCATTTATTTACCATCATATTTTTAAAAATATATCAAGCTGCACAGTTATGCATAATTCTTGCAATTGGTATACATGAAAGAGCTGGAAGTGTGACTTTAAAAAATCACGCTGATACCCTGGCAAAATTACAGGGTTTTTTTTAATAGTAAGCCATGGATAACAAACACTTTCTAAAGACAATGAAAAGAATAACTTTTGTTGTGGGGTAAGATGAGATCTGGTGTAAACTGTGAAGGTCTGATTTCACAGTTTATTGTGCTTGTTAACGGTTAACATTTATAGGAAAAACAAGAAGTGACTATATCATTTTATCTACATTGTTCGAGGGACATAACAACTCTAAAGACTGAAACAGACAGATAATAAATTAGATCTGAATGCTTCTCTAGCACAATAAAACAAAAACAAACTTCAGTGCCTCATCCTTTGAATACCAAGTGATTGTATCACTCAGGCTGTGAAAGGGACACTGTCCTTTAAAACTTACTGATTCTTTGTGTCCCGTAAGTGATCATCTCACATTCCAGTCACCACTCTCCTGCAGTTTCAGTCTGCTGCTTACAGTACGCATTGGCTGTTATTGTTTGTAAAAATTCTTATATTGATTTGAGTATGATGACATTGCTGGAAAGCTACCTAGATGTAGTTGTTAAATAGATGTTTCACTTGCTTTTTGGCTCAGATCAGACCAGAAATATCTCCTGTTGCCAAGTCAAATCCAGGCCTGTCCTGTTTACTGGATTAGAGAACAAAGTTTCTATTGCATTATAACTTTGGATGGCAGTGATTTTTCCAGGTTTTAGCTTAACCTTCAGTTCTTAACAGGATGCTTAATGCCCCTTTGGATTGAAAAAATGTATATATTTTAAATGCAAAACTTTAAAAAAAATATAGATAAATAACCATTTTTTCTCTTAAAACTTATAGTGGTATTTGCAGGAGGAAATACTGGAAATTAATGGACTCTGCCTCACATCATACTTCCTTAACCCTTTATAGGGCACTCATTGAAATACTTTGAAATTCAAAATTTCAAGCTTAGAGTGTTATTGTAGGACATAACAAGACTTAACTACTCTTGTGACCTTTTTAAATTTAAATTTAAAAATTAAAATTAAAATTTAAAATTAAATTTAAAATTTAAAATTTAAAATTTAAAATTTAAAATTTAAAATTTAAAATTTAATTTTAATTTTAAATTTAATTTTCATGGAAAAAATCAAGGTCAATGAAATTACCAAAAACGGTTCCTTGCACTAATAGGGTAAAAAAAAAAAAAATCAAAAAGTGTATCTATAAGAAATACAAGAAAAACACTTATAAAGTGAAAGAAACACATCTTTTACAAATTAAAACATAACTTTCATTATACGATAACGTATACTCTGACGGAGAACGATCTTGGCTGATTGGCTGGATGTAAACCGCGTGCTTCTCGACCTCACTGAGAAGCAGGAGGGACGCCATTTGTAAGGGGTCCGCAAGTTATCAAAAATGGTTGTTGCTCGATAAGGGGTTAAAACAGGCACCTCATCAAGCATCTCCCTTCCTAAGTCAAATCATGATTATTCCCTTCTAATTTTGCTAGAATTTTGTGTTTTGTGTTTTGTTTTTTTTTTTTGTTTTTTTATTTAGGACATTTTGTCCTGATCTGAATATATATTCAATGGGTAATACACACAACTGTAACTCTATATATCTCAAAAACAATAATATTGACTCAGTAGAATACTTACTTCTCTAACAGATTTGCTGCTGCTGCTTTTTATAACCTGCTTTATACTAAGCTGGATTTTTACCCTTCATATATTTTTAATAGCAAGACTTGTGACAAGCAAATCTCAGCAAAATGGACTCCTGCTAGTATAGTCTGATGCAGTGTTTGGTTCACTGATAAGCTGATTCACTTTGTCAGGTGGTGTTACAGCTGTCAGCCTACATACTAATGACTATGATCTCCCAGATTCAGGACTGTAGCCATCTCTGCCCTCAAAGTCACCCACCCCCCACCCCAAGAGTGAAGCAATTTTGATGAGCCCAAAAGGCAGAGCACCACGGGTGCCTGAGGGTCAGAGATCAGAAAGATTATTCTGTTTCATCAAGCAACTCAAGCAGTGCTCAGCCTTGAAAAGTAGCGGAGAGGGAAGACAACAACCCATGTGAAGATTTTCAGCAGAAATTAAATTTGAAGGAACAAACATAAAAATTTATTGGCCAGGGAAGCCAGCCAACTGATGGGTGCTTTTTATTTATTTTTTTCTAGAAAGGCAAAGCACAAAAGCTTTCTTATCTATTAAACAAATTGGTTGTATAACTTGTCTTCCATTCTGCTGTCAAGGATTCCAGTTAAATTTTACATCCCCTGTATAGTACACTGTATGTGGAATATGACACAGCTGTCAAGACTTCTGATGTTGCCTGGTCTTAAATTTATGTTTTCAGACAGATACTGTTGTAGTTTCGAAGACAGGAGAGCCTCATTAGGCACCTTACAGCAGGAACATTAAAATACAATAACAATTAAAAAGCTTTTAAAGTTTAATTTTTCTTCCATCTGCTGACAGGTGCTTCTGTTAATTTGAGAAGTCCTGTATATGGCACTGTATAAGAAAGTCAGCAGCTTATTCAAAACTATCCCTGCTTCTAGATGAAAATGTAGTTGGTTGGTCGATGAATAAATAAGTCTAACCCTTTCATGTATGAATTATGTTGTATTTTTTACCCTTTTTTAACTTTCAAAGACATGGGTTTGAGACATTTAAGACATTTTTTGTATTATATTATATGTTATACTAATATTGGGGGTGCAATTCCATAGATAAGTTAGCAGAGCTATGTAAATATTGTCTCTCAGTCTAAAAGGTTATAGTGTTCATTAATGAGTTTGATTAGTTTTCTAAAATACTGGAGAAACTGTTTATACAAAGGTTAGATAATTTTATTGAAAAGCATCATTTATTGTCAGATTGTCAATATGGTTTCAGAGAAAACCGATCAACATCAGTGGCAATAATGGAGTTAACAGAAGAAACTGCCAACAGTATAGATAAAAAGAAATATGCTGTGGGAGTATTTATAGATTTAGAAAAAGCATTTGATACTATTAATCATGAAATATTACTAAATAAAATGGAAAGATATGGCATAAGGGGTGTGGTGTTGAAATGGCTGAAAAGCTACATTGAGAACAGACAGCAATATGTACAAATGGGTGACTATTAATCAACATTTTTAAATATTACCTGTGGGGTCCCACATGGGTCAAAATGGGTCCAAAACTGTTTATTTTGTTTATTAATAATTTATGTTGGATGTCTCAGATACTTAAATTTGTTTTATTTGTGAATGACACAGATATCTTTTGTTCCGGGTGAAATTTGCAGGTATGGTGTAGGGCAATGATCATCAACATCATCATGATCATTGTGGCCGGCGGGCCGAATCCAGCCCGCCGAACCATCTGATCCGGCCCGTGACTGGATTCCAAAATTGTGAGGATCAAAGAGAAAATATCATGTGGTCCACACTATTAAAGCAACTGATAACAGCAACAACTGAGACTCTTAACTATCAGCAATCCCCACCATTTATGACTCTATTTAAGCTACATTCCGAAATGAGGACAGGACGTTTCATGGCCTTTGAGAGTGCCATTTTAACTGTGTTAAGAGGCCTTTTCCTTTCACTTCCGCAGTGTTTGTTTTTCAAGTGGTCTATAAATAAAGTTGACTTGAATTGAGTTGAGGGCTGCACGGTGGCTTGGTGGTTAGCAGCAGTGCCTCACAGCCAGAAGGTCCCTGGTTCGCGTCCCGGTTAGGGCGCCTGGGATCTTTCTGTGTGGAGTTTGCATGTTCTCCCTGTTCTCACCGGGTACTCCGGCTTCCTCCCACAGTCCAAAAACATGCTTACACTAAATTGCCCGTAGGTGTGAATGTGAGTGTGCTTGGTTATTTGTCTATGTGTGCCCTGCCATGGACCTGTCCAGGGTGTCCCCTGCCTTCGTCCTAAGTCAATGGATGGATGGATGAATTGAGTTAAGGCAAAATATCTCTATCACTCCTGGTGGTTGACTGAGGTATAGGTGATAGGAGCCTGACTCAAAATGCCTTCAGTTTTGTAATGAAATAAAAAAATTATAGACAATAAACACCATATAATAATGTTATGCCAAAATTTTATTTTTATTTAATTTTTATTTGAGGGTCCAGCCCCAAAGATGACTGTCCGGTAAAATTCTGGCCCTCTGACAAATATAGTTGGTGACCCCTGGCGTAGGGGTTTTAATTTATTCATGGGAGTTTCCAGGTCAACTTTTGCCACCTTGTTCCAGGAGGAATCCTGCTCTTTCCCGCCCAATGCGCCACTGGCGCACAGTGGATAGTCCTATGAGCTGTGTAGAATCATCTCAGCAATTCATGGGTGTTTCAGGGGTGCTTCTTTGGCCAAAAATGCATGAACTGATCAGAGAATCTGCTCTCATTCCCTTTAAAGTTGCCCTGTGCGCCACTGGCGCAGGCGTATTGCTATCTTACACCTGGCGCAAACATAAACAGACGGCTGAACCAAAAGGATTTATTTATTTATTTATTCATTCATTCATTCAGCTGGACAGGGACAGCGCTCAATGAATGTATTGTGTCAGACAGCTCTCAGCTGATTCCCCCTTAAGTCAAATCGTTTAGAAAGCAAACATTTCCATATTTTGTAACATCTATTTCTACAATATATTTTCCCCTGCACAGGCAAACGCATATATACACAGGCATATACGCACGCAGACACACACGCACACACGCACACACCTAAAAATTAAATTGGTTTAGTGAATGGAGTGTTAATTAATGACTTACAGACAGTTTTTCTTTCAGCCGCTTGTTGATGTTGAAATCAAACGAAAAAAGGCGATTCAGCGGCGAGGAGACAGAAGTCTTGGCTCAGGATTCATGTTATAGATAATTATTATTTAATCCTTGTTTTTCTGATCAAATAAATACACTGGCATGAACATGGAAGTTGCTCCAACTTTCAGTGACCGATCTGTTAAAGACAATCTGACAGTTGTGATCCTGTCCTTTCCATTGAGATTCATTTGGCGTTATGAATACAATATCCCTGATTTGTTTTTAACGGGAGTTGGGGGCTCACATAAATGAAAGGGGTGTGTGCGTCTTGGCCAAATGCAAGATACACACACTCCTATATGCACACTGTTTACTTCAAAATGTACACTTTGTGATCGAAAATATTTTTTTGAGTAAACTTTACTGACTTTACTAAATATGTCCAAAGCACACTTATTTTACACTGCTGAGAGGCAAAAATGGAAAAGAAAGGTGTTTGTGATTGTGAAGAAGAGTGTGAGCACGTTGGCTAACTGCACTGTTTCTTACGTTACAGGCTGTTTTATGTTTGTGTCTTGCACTTAGACCAGGTTTTGGCTGGTCTAAGCACAAGGTGCATTTGACTCTAGAGCGCCGGGTGTACGATAGCAAACACGCCGGGACGCGCCTCCATTCCGCCCTCATTCTCAGACCCACCGCCCCTTGGCACACAGACCTGGGACAAGTGCATTTGCTATTGTACACTTGAGGCAACAATGACATCAGGTGTACAATAGCAATGACACCTGCGCCACTGGCACACCGCGTTTGTGTCGGGTGTACATAGGGCCCATTGTGTTCGTACAACTAAAAAAAGTATGCGTATGTCAGTTTGTGGGGTGGATCTGTGGAATGGGTTAGATAATGGGTTGAAACAACTAAAATCAATTTAAAAAATGTTACAAAAAGGAGATCTTTGGGAGGTACATGGAAGAAGACAAGTTGTCTTAAATACTGGGGATAGTAAATAAATTTCAGATAGCGAAGTGTAGACTTGTATTTGGTTGTAATTAAATCTGTCTAAGTTTTCGTCTTGATTTATATAAAGCTCTATTTAGTTTTCATCTTTATCATTTATACATAAGTGAGAAAGGGGTAGGGATATGTAAGTTTTACTTCTACCTACTCCTTTTTGGACACTTCTTTTGGTTGTTTTCTTTCTGCTTTTAAATGTACTTCTGTTATGTTCAAAATAAATTAATTCAGTTAAATTCAATTCAATTGGTGGAATGAAACACTTTAGTACAGGTGCTTAACTGCAATAAAATGCTTAATTTGTTGTTAATTTATTTTCAGATCTTCTTGTTACCAGCAGTTAAATGTATTATTTTATTCAATTAATTAATTTGTTTAATAAACAGTAATGAATGTAGTACATTAAAATGTGTTCTTGTTCATTTGCTTGGCCCCTGCATGCTGAATACTCTTAACAGACAAGTATTTCTATTTTTTAACAGATACTCAGTTTACTCTAATTAATTTTAATAAATTGGTCAAAATTGCAAGACAAGACTTATTAAAGAACTCTAACGGGCCAATAGATGGCTTCTTCACCCCCTCTTCAAAAACATCAGCTCAACATCCCATGATAAGACTTTGAACCATATCTAATAGCCTCAGCTTTTACTCTCCCCACTGAATCATCCTGTAGTCTTCCACATCCTCCTTCTCTACACTAATTTGCTCTTCTTTTCACAAAAGCTCCTTTCCACATTCTTCTTTGCTGCCTTGCCTCTAAAAATTGTTGTTGTTTCTTTTCTAGAGCTGAAGAAATAAGTCTTTTGCATCTAGTCTAAGATTCAGACAGGTACTTTATATGTTAATATCTAATGAATGTTCGGTTGTGGTTTCAAATTACCTCATACAGCAAAAATGTACTGCAACAACTATTTTATTACAACTAGAAAAATGTGCAGAAGTTCAGTTTAGTTTATTAGGATCCCTATTTGCCACAGCATTGCTGCAGCTATTCTGCCAGTGGTCTACAACAGACGTCATACAGTGACATTGCAACACTTAAAAGAACCATCACATCACATCTCAATACAACGAAAACAACAATCACACAGAAACACACAAAAAAAAAATTACGGACAGGACAAACAATTTGAAATTGAATGATGTGTAACAGGTCAGCTTACAATAAAGTCACATTTTTCTTCAGCTCGTCACTTTAGGTACTGAAAAGTTAAGCAGTATATATATTTTATACACACCCTGGATGCCAACAAATATCTAAAATTAAACAGGAATTCTAAAATATGATTTTGAAGCCTAAAGCGTATTTAATCAGCTACCCAACTGTCCAACATAATCTCAGTAAGTAATAATATTATACCTAGTTGTACTTTTATCTATCTGTACGCAGATTATTAACATTGATAGGTATTATAAATAGAAATTTATAAATCTTAAAACAGAAGGAAGACTTACATAAATTTTAGAAAACAATCGTGTTGTGACTGAATTGTTTAACAAGGCAAGTTTGAGATGTGGTATAAAATTTCTAAGGTGCAGTTATCTTAGGAAGCAATATAAATGTGTAATAAAACACTGTAGTTACCCCCCCCCCCAA
>JAPZDZ010034386.1:0-12327 GCA_029783805.1 Acanthurus tennentii
TTTTATTTTATATTAGTACTTATGTTTTAATTTTATTGATATATTTATACTTTCCTACTTCTTCTAAGACTTTTGAAGAGGAGCATCTATAACTAAAGGCAGTTACCCCTTGGGATAAATAAAGTATTTCTGATTCTGAAGTATGACGGATTAAATCTAATAACTGAAGCTGCTATGTGCATTTGTTTGAATGTAAAGTAAAGCTTTATCTTTTGACTGGAAAGAAAAACAGAGCCACTTTAAGGCTCTTTATGAACAGATATGTTGCAATAGCTATTAATATCAAAATCATCTTTGTTTTATTTTACAAATCTACCTCACAGTGTTGGATTTTTAGATCAGCTACATATAGAATGGGTAACAAATGGCTAAATCTCTGTCAGTTACTGAAGTTTTTTTGAGGAAACAGCATTAGTGTAGTTTCAAGTTGGGATTATTTTGTCAGGTTGTTTAGTTAATGCTGATCTGGTGCTGTCACCAAATATGCTGCTCCTCTAATTGCAGAATGAGAGCACAAAAGATTTAGAAGAAAGTTAATTTTTCACAAAAATGAACAGAATTGGAGTCAGGTGATATTTTCAAAGGTAAAAAATCTAAAAGTAGCAAATGTGATTTCTGGTAACTACAGAACAGCTGTGTTAGATCTGAGACAACACTGTTCAAAATTCATGCACGACATGAGTGAGAGCATGGCTTACAGAGTATTCTACATTTTATTGCACTATTGTTTAAATTGAGACACAGAGACAGTGTTGCATTGGTAGATGTGGTTTGCATGTTGGTGATCTTGTAGTATAATGAAAGCATCAAACCCGGCTGTTTGATCCTGTGTGTGTTTTTGACCAGTTGGAGTGGAGCACTAAGCTGTGGTGGCCTCACTGCGAGGCTCTCATTGCCTTCCTGATGGCCTACAGTCAGACCAAGAAGCCAGAGCTGCTGGAGAAATTCTTCCAGGTTTATGAATACACCTTTAGCCACGTGAGTTTACACTGCAGTAAAAACACAGCACACCAGGATAATTGTCAATTCTTTGCTTTTCAAGGAAAAGTTCAACATCCTGGGAACATGTATGTATTAATTTATCCCCATTTCGAGAGTGAAATGTCAGATAGATATCTTTACCAATAAGTCGGGACATAGTCAGACCTACCAACACCTCTTAAGCTCAGTGATGAACTTGCTGTTTCTTGTTTGTGTAACCCAAACACAATAAAACCCTTGAAGGTTTAGGGGTGTGATGTGCTGGTCCTATTTTACGAATGGTCAACTTCCAGGCGTGTGTGTGTATCACTGTATCACTGTGTGTATCATCACTCTTTTCATCACAGTTGCTGAACTTAATGTCCCCAGACTCAGAGCTTCTCGTAACCCAAACTCTTAAGAACCCATGTCGTCTTGGTTCTTGGCACTCTGTGTTTCCAGTATGTCATACAGAACATAAGGTTTTTATGATTTATGGATTTATTTATGAAATGGCAGACCATCTTGCGTACATCCTGCAACTGAGGCAAACTTTGCAGTGCTTCTCCAAACAGTTCTCCTGCTTTCTTAATTGTTATGTTGGCTGGATTTCAAAATAGCTGTTGCTTTTCTAAGCCTTCTGAGATGATTGGATTTATTAAACTTTTTAGCACTGTCAAAATTTAAATGTATTCTAAATGGGTGAAGATTAACAATGGCTATGCTCTCAGTTGCAGGCCCTTGTGCTCTTGTAGCAGAAAAGGTTGTCAGGTTTGGTACAACACAAGTCTGTGCACCTGTGCTCACTGAACACATCTGGCAACCTTTATTTGACTAGACACAGTGCACCGTGGAGATGTTACAACACAAACACATGCACAATTTGTGACTATGCCATGTCTTAGCTGACAGCATAACCCTATACATGTCAGAATTCCTCCTGCTATTTCTGTCAGTGATCATATCAACAATAAACACTGTTGACCCAGTTCCCAGACACACTGTTTTTTTTTTTCCTTTTTCTTGTTCACCAAAGCATCAAGGCCCCCGAAACCCCAAATTTATCTTTGTGTTCAGTGAAACAAGATACAGTATGTGCCATCTGCTCATTTCACTCTCAGAAAACACTATTTCATGAACCACTGCACGGAGCGACCACATATTTTATGTGGGTGACTTAAGGGGAACAGCACTTTTGAAACTTAATAGATGATGACTTCTTATCATGCAGAAAAAAACATGCATATCTGTATAATGTAGTGTGTCATAATCATAAATATTGAACTTGTGTCTGATTCTGAGCAGTTTCCGGATGCTGAGAGTGGTGAGTGGTTTGGCTATTTGACACAAGAAGGGAAAGTGGCGCTGGATTTCAAAGGAGGTCCTTTTAAAGGTAAGAACACAAATGGGATGCAGAATTGACGGTATCAGCAAAAATCTGAACATGATCATAATGAAGCGGCTGGTGAAGCAAAGGTTAGATTAAAACAGATGGATAGTGTAGTTTTTAATTGTATTTACTGACCAACAACAACTTGGTACATAGAAGTTGTGTCCTTGTATTATACCTGTTTGATTTAAGTGCATGTGCCTCCGCATGCAATCAGAGACCACTGGTGATCGGATCTCACTTCCTCAGTCCAAATAAAAATAAAAAACACATCGACCAAATGTGTTGCTGTTTTTTAAACCAGTTAACCAACAGTGGAAGCCACCAAGCCACGGACACATTTCTTACACCAAGAAAGAAACAAATCTTGCCAAGTTTCCAAAATGGCCTGGATGGGTGAGAATTTGTCCCAGTGTTTCACAGAGATTATGAAGATTATTCCTCTGCTTGAGTTTTGTAAGAGAGTCTGAGAACAACAAAGAAGTAGCCGGTACTGGTTACTGTTTACTGTATTAGTAAAATTTGACATGTTTGCCACTAGTAAAATGTCCTCTTTCATAAATTTAGTTTAAATGATAAAATCATTCAAAAAAGCGTGTTCAAAGGGCTGCTAAGTTTTGGTAAATTTTAGACACAGAGTAGTCTCGCACACCCAGAACTCTCTTGCCACAGCCAATAAACTGCAATAATCTGTCATTATGACAGATTAAATCACTAAGGGCGTTCTGCCCACTATTATCCCTGTCAATAACAGCATGCAAACTTCACATCCAGTTAGATTTACACAAGCAGAGGAAAGACAGGGGAAGTGGAAATAACACTGGTCATTAAAAACAGACTCAGTAGTGAAAAGCTAATGTGTTGGCAGATTATCTGTTTCTATGTATTATTTTGACTTGGACCAGAGAACATTCAGTGAAAAGAGACTGAAGATGCTGTTTGCCCTGGTTTTTCTTAAAATTTGCCAGAAGTGATAAATTGCTCTCTCACAGGTGCGTGTACGTTGAGAGAGAACAGCTCCAGACTCTTTTTAAAGATCTTTTTAAGTGGAACATTGCCTTTTAGCAAGTTGCCATATGATATAAGTGGGAAATATGGTCTTTTGTGCTTTGGTATGGAGTCATCACACCAATCTAAATATTGTTAAAATTAAGAAAACAACTCCTGGCATTTTCTCCTTGTGCTCCTCACCAACATTGGTAGGTGTATATTTTCTGTACAAAAAGACTTGAATACACTGCACAGTAAATGTAAGTGCTGTGCACTGTATCTTTAAATTTGTGCTGATGTAAAGAGTGGTTCATGTAAGTGTAGAGAAGTTACTGATAAATATTAATCTTAATTAGTCTACACTGGTGTGTTTTAGTGCCCTCCACTGTCACCACTGCCTCACAGTGAACTTTGCTGTGGGTCTCCTGAGGTGTGGAGCAGTGTAATGCTTTGTCTGGTTAATCTGGTACATTTTTCTCAAATCTTCCTCAGGGTTCTTCCATGTGCCTCGTTGCCTGTACATGTGTGAGCGTCTCCTGGATGATCTTCTGGCTAACAAGGACTAAACGTTCTGGCAGAGATGTTGTTACCGTAGGGTTAAATCTGATTTATGGGTCTGTTTACTAAATCCAACCACAATAACAAGGTAGCAGTCTGCACTCATTCTCAAATACACATTGCTGTGAAGTTACTTGTTACATCTCATCAAATACACCTGGTCATTGAACCATTCATAAAATTGTATATCAGCATTACTACTGCATAGATAGAAGGAAATAGTAATATTTTCAAATACTTTGCTTCACCATTTGCCTGAGATCTTGTTTTCAATTTTTTTCTAGAAGTTACTGCTCAGTGAAAGTTTAGTTACTGTCCAGCCTTTTACATGCACACTCAACCTTTGAGCCAAAGATTTTTAAGAGCATGTATCTTCACAACATTTTCATTCCATCTTATTTAGCTTATGAAGAATTTTTGCTTATTTTTGTTTTGTTTTGTTTAGAGCATACCAGTTACTCTTCTCACATACTGGTCAAGCAGAATGTGTATTAGAGAACATTTAAAGCTATGGGATGATATTTTAGTGACATGCTTGGCATCCTTAGACTTAGAGGTCATCACTTGATTTTTAAATTGAGTGCAGTATTACCACTGATGATTAAATGTGTATGGAAATGTGTGTGCAATATGATGTATGCAAACTATTGTATTGAATGTCAATGACTTCACTTATAATGGACAGTAAATAACATTTGAGTTTCAGACGGATAAAAACTGCTCGAAAGTTTCTTTTTGGCAACTTTGGGGAGAAACAACGACACAAGGAAGACATGTTTGCAGTTATTACTAATGAAGAGCTAATTTGGCTGACTTGATAACTAATGTGGTTCATTACACTCCAGCAGACACAACTATTTGATGTCATGTTTATGTGCACCTAGACTCAGAACCAATCTGAATCCAAACCAAAAAAGTAAAGTAAAGCAAAATAATGAGCCGGTGATGATATCCCGAGCTTGTATCACTGCCAGTAACACTTTCCACATCTTGTAATGGAGTCTAGTAAGTCATGCCTTTTTTTTGTTTTGTTTGTTTTGTGTGTTTTGTGTTAAAGGAAGTTCACTGAAATGTATTTTTTGTTGACTATGGAGTTGTGAAAGATAAATGCAACAGTTAAGGTAATTTTTCTAGTTTAAAACTAACTGTCTCTGCAAAGCGAACTTTATATGCATGTGCTACAATCAAGAATAGTTGCAAATTATTTTTTGCTTTACCCTTTATGTTCATTCATGAAGATTCAAGGATTCCTTACTTCAGTCTTTTTTTGTACAGTATGTGTTTCACCCTAGTAAAGCATGAAACAGAAACCTGCTGGTTGGATAAATGAATAAAGGACAACTGTGACTTAACATAAGGAACAGCCATAACCGTATGCATATCCATAATATAGATTTAAGGCTCTGACTCAAAGAAGGTGTGGGTGTGGGTGTGGGTGTGGGTGTGTGTGAGTGTGAGTGAGTGTGAGTGAAGTATATATATAAAAAGAGAAATCACAGCCTCATAATTATAAAAATACCAAGTGTCCAAAGGACCAAGAAGAGACCAACAATAGCTATAGCAGTAGCTATAATAGCAGTATTAGCTGACAATAGCTAATACTGTCTTCCGGTCACATCATTGTAAAGCTGGCTCTTCATATTTCAGGCTACAGAAAAAGTAGCATTGGTCATCTTGGGTTGGCAAAAGTAGAATTACCAATAACAGTCTGTCATGAATACTCACAAAAGGAAAGTCCACTAGTTCAGATGCTTTGGTCTGGACCAAATACAACGTTCATATTTCTTCTTCATGCATTTTTGTTTGTTTGTTTACTTACTAACTTGGTGCTGTTCACTTTCATACTGCCATTTTTCCAAGTGAACCAAAATTCACACATAGAGCCACACTTGTGCTACAAGGTCGTTTAATCTATGGACAGACATTTTGAGGATTTGGGGAAAAGCAGGAGAGTTAAATTAAAGTAGGCTGAACTGATCATGGAGATCTTCCATCCTGTAATTGTGTTTGTTACTAATATTTATCTGATGGCCTCAGTAATGAACATTTGCAGAAACGTCATATCAAATGTGAAAGCAAAATTTGTCAAATTTATTTTGATGTCATTTGCTGCGTTGGCAAATGGATCAAGAACACTTTCCCACAACATGATGCTGACGAGGTCCAAAAGAGGCGCAGAGCTTCTATAATTGGATCTGAACAAGACAGGTGTGAATACACTCACATATCTTGCACTGAATAATTTTCAATTCAATTCACTTCAGTTCAATTCAGTTTTATTCATATCGCGTCAAATCACAACAAAGTTGTCTCAAGACACTTTACATATAGAGCAGGTCAAGACCACACTTTATAAATACATTTATATTTTAGATTTATAATATGATCCTACTCTATATTTTATGGTGCAGTATTGCAGAAGTGACAGATAAAGTAAATCAGGAAAGAAATAACCAATTCCTCAATTTGATTTTTTAAAGTTTCTGAGGACACAAACAAGACAGTTCCATGTTTATTGTAATAACCAAGTTAATAAAGCATATATTGATCCTTTAGCGGGTATCAAAATCATGAGAACTTTTGATCTTCTACCAGTGAAGCTGACCTTACCAGTTTGAATTTTTTAATAATACACCTAACATATGCTAAAAAACAGTAAATTAGAGAGAATATTATAATTAATCCGAGAGCATAGAGCATCTTTGGTTTCTCCTACACAACTTAACAATATTTAGTTACGTCATTACTTACCACATTTTTAAAGCAGTTAATAGCAAAACTGGTAACTTCAACTATAGGAACTGCGTCCCTTTCCTTAGGCAGTGGAT
Source organism: Acanthurus tennentii (assembly GCA_029783805.1). Classification (NCBI taxonomy): domain Eukaryota; kingdom Metazoa; phylum Chordata; class Actinopteri; order Acanthuriformes; family Acanthuridae; genus Acanthurus; species Acanthurus tennentii. The sequence goes on from JAPZDZ010034386.1 coordinate 6,727, forward strand.
TGTTACCATACTACGCGGCTTACAGGCAGGTTGTCCACTTGGCCTATGGCAATCTGGGATGACAGATGGGAAGGCCAATACCCCTGTGTTGCCCGATATCAGAAGACAAGAAAGAGGGGTTATTTTCGAAGCTTTGGATGGCCCTTATTTGGTTGAATACTAATTGTCATTAATAAAACTAATGTAAAAATAAAGAAGTACAATGTACAAAAGCATACACTTAATTTCAGTCACACAAAAAGATCTTGCATTAATAGATCAGCCTACAAGCAGCAGCATTAGGACTAAAAGTAAACATATCCCATTAGAATAAATATTCCTTTATTCATAAAGTTCAGACAATGAACTTGAGGCCATTTATAAAAGTGTGAGTTGGTTCCTCTAAACAAAAACTTAAAAATGTGTTTTTTTAAATACAGTATGATACAGTATACAGTATAGGGGTTATATCAAATGTAAATGGCAAAAATGGTAAAAATTTACACTGGAGTTCAATGTACTAGATAGATATCAAGATACTGCCTCTTTGATAGGATTTGGTTCCCTCCAAAAGAGTGAACAATTAGAAAAATTAATAAAATGGTAGTGACTTTTTCGGGAGCACCTTTAGGGAGGTAGAATACTGCTCCTCAAGGGTAAAGAATATGGTGGTTTGGGTATTTTAGAACTTGGTGTCAGACGGAAAATTACTTTTGTTAAAAATGTGTTGGCAGTAATTGCCAACACACTTTTCTTATATATGTTTACAACCTCTTTTGTAAGGTTGTAAACAAACCATCACTTTTGTTAAAAATGTGTTGGCAGTAATTGCCAGAAATGCTCTGTGGGTTAGGGATATTTTAACATGGAAGAAAAGAAAAGGTAAAATAGACATGTGCCTTATTACAAATTACTGAATGTTGATTTTATTGCTATGTTCCAAAACCTACAAATAGACTGGGGTGGCCTGCCCCCATGTAATTATAATAGAATTAATTAATTTAAATATGGCAGTGTAAATGATTATAAAAATGTAACCTGTCAAGAATGTACTAAAGTAATCAAAAAATTTAAAAAATAAAACCCTTCCAGAGAGCATCAGAGATGTGCAATGGTTGATTTCTATAGGTAGACTTTTATATGCAGACTATTAAAACTGTCAGATCTTTAAGTTGCTTGGTCACTTAAAAAAAATTCCAGTGGCGTATTGTAATGATGACAAGACACAAGAGAATTTACTGATGGACTGTTACAGAGCTCAGGAAGCCTGGTCCTAAAGTGTTGGTGGTAATTTAAATGTTTGTTTAAAATCAGCTGTGTTTGGCATCACAGCAGAAAACTTCCAATTAAACCACCCTGAGTTTTTACAATTAGTCACTGTTACCATCTGTCTGAAACTTTGAGAAACTTGCTGTGAAATTATCATCCATCAGACTGTTATAGTTCTTCAATTAAGTTCTTCAAAAATCGAAGGCCAAGACAGATGCAGTGCAGGACAAGACAGCGTTGCTCTGTTGTAAAGCTGGTGGTGACGAAGCCCTCTCTGACAGGGCTGATGCATGCATCATAACGTAGTTGGAAAAAATGTTTAAAAAATGCGAGGTGTGATTTTAGATTTCTCAAACTGTTCACGTTGTACAGTAAGATGCATTTAAGATATGTAAGAAATGACTTTGGTAAGTAAGTAGACTATTCCAAGTGCTTGATTGCTTGATCAGAATCAGCACTAGAGTTACACATTTTTGACCATTGGTACATATGCATTTGAGATTTCCTGACTCCCAAGCAGAAGCAGCACCATGTCGGAATTTGCAAAGATCTCTGTCAACAGACCCATATGTAAAATGTTAACAGAACACTGGCAAGTCAGTGGCTTCAGGAGATAAAGGAACAAAAGGAGAAAACAAAAGCATTTGTTTTTATGGAGGTAACTGTATGGAAAGCCATGTAATTCAAAAACATAAGACTTTAAACACGATTTCAGCATGTTAACAATAGGTTGACAACACATTAATAACAAACAAAACCATGTGATCTGAGACATCTTTGTGAGCCATTTGGCTGCTTGTCTATTTTTAAGTGTGTCCTATTGATCCTCCTTAAAGTAGGCAAAAAATAAAATGGATATTTTATGCCACTGTTTCAAACCTTACTCGTTGTCTATTTCTTCAATGATGTTTGAAATATATGAAAATGCATGATTTTGCCTTACATACAGGTTTGCAAAAAAAAGTTTGTTTGAGCTAGAACCACAGCTGTTTTATTTCTTACACAACTGTTATTCAAATAGTGAGTCAACAATTAACAATTGTCATTTCCCACCAGAAAACTAAGTTTGAAGATTGGTTTTACAGCTTAAATGTCCAATGTGTTTGTATAGCTGGTGGTAACCCACACACACACACACACTATATATATATGCCATGGCATGGGTATGATGGCCTTCCTTCTTCAAGACCCCTTCTCACTTTATACAAATCTTCTATTTTACCACCTCAGATGCCACACCGATATACATATATATATTATGTTGTAAACATATATAAGAAAAGGACAAAGGACAAAGGAATAAGACAATCGTTGGCACCAATTGAAACTTGACAAACAGCCAAATGGCTCCTTATGTGAGATAGATATGAAAAGTCAAAGGGGTCACATTTTGCCTCAATTATTCTGCTGCCATGTATTAAATAAATACCATTCTAAACAACAACTGGGGGGTATACAGCGAAGCAAGTTTAACAGAACCAGGCTTTCTTTGCTTGAGCCAGCTCGTCAAAGTTCAAAGCTAAATGAATTTCATGAGTGTCACTATAGGGGAGTCAGATTTCGTTAAGTGACCCAACAAAATCCAACTCTCTTCATCATTTCTGTCCTGTATGGACTAGTTTGTAAAATACTTAAACATAAGTACTGGGGATCCAGATGTGCCTGCTGAGTGACTTTGGTGGGTGTCACTTAAAGCATTATAAAGGAAATGGGGGAGTCAGATTTTGTTAAGTGACCCAACAAAATCCAACTCTCCTCATCATTTTTGTCCTGTATGGACTTGTTGCTAAAGACTCAATACCTAAGTAAGTTTGCTCAGTCAATAATAATGGTATTGACACCTGCAAAACGGTGATGAAATATGAAAAATCTTGATGTCCTGACGTTCTTATACTATAGAAGGGGACAGTGGCACCTCCAAAAAATTATTCTAGGGGTGGCCGGTGGGGGCCACAGCAAATCTTGGGGTGGCATACCAAACAAAAATCCATAATCAAATTTAATACTATCGAATCTGACAAATCTATATCCATGTAATATGATGTATACAAATATACTTCGATCTCTTAACTGTTAATGGCAGCACTCAAAGAAGCTTTTACATGTGTCTGTATACAGCATTTCACAGTAGCTAAGCAGTAGTACCATTTAAATAAGTTTTCTTTTAATTGAAAATTACTATAGTTTAATTTAAACAATTAAATGAACAAAGTTTTTAAAGATTTTTTAAAAATCTAGCTTACATTATATATTAGTTTACACATAGTATGCATAATAAAAATTTACTCAGGGGTGGCCACTGTGGTGACCAAGAATGATTTTGGTGTGACCATGGCCACCACATGGTGGCGCCACTGGGAGGAGATAGTGAAACTAATAGGACAGGCTATGTGGCGATGGCGTCTGGATACTGGAGGATTAGAGGAGGGGAAGTGGGACTTTAGTGAGGCCAGTTCATTCCCTGTTGCCACTGGGTACAACTATGTCCAGATATGTCAGCAAAAAGTTTAGTTTACAGTCTGTGACACAACATGGGTCGTGAAAAGTGAAAAGACATGCATTAGGCTGTGAAAAGACATGCATTCGTTCAGTGAAATTTGCGAAACAAAAGTAAGTGAAACGAAATCCATCATGAAATCATATTCCTATTACTCTTTCATTATGAGTATACCCTTCAGTAAACGGAAGGTGACTGTTTACAGTTCTCTACCTAACCAAGTTTAACCCGATAACCGTAAATTTACCACAGAAAACCTGTAAACTGACCACAGAGTAAAACGTGTCGCGCGCGTTCACGCGAAGGGGAGTCGGGTTGTGCCGGGGGAGTTAAAAAATACAACACCTGGATTTGAGTGTTGCTGAGCAACACAAAGAAAGACCATATTTCAGCACTCTGGTTCAGCCAAATTTACACATCACACGAGGCCAAGGCCCGTTACTTTGATATCATATGCGTTTATCTGTATATTTCCATTTAATGTACAACGTACAAAGGTGGAAGCCCACACTGTATGGCTCACTGTGTTGGCTTTACTTTTGCTCCCTTCCATTTCTGCTAATGACACATGAGCACACCGAAGGTTTGCACGGAAACACCATAGTTTCTCCCTCTAATCGCCCTCTCCTAACAACCACTTATAGTTGAACTCAACCATTATGTATGGACAACACGCACAATTTCGGTGCAGTTTGTTGTTAAACTGGGGACCTATCGTAGTGTGGTTATTGATCATTATATCATCTGTTAAGCGCAGCAGTCCCTGAATTAAACCTGCCGACGATGTTATGTTGCACATCAACACTCTTAAATTGCACTCGTACACTCTGATAATTTCATTCAAATTGGGCCCATCAGTTGTATAATGTCTGGTATCAGACACGGTCTTTACAATCCATTGAAAATCATGTTTATTTGAAATGTGATCCTTCTGTCTTTCCATAAATTATGTCTAAAGTCACACGTCGTCATCGTGCTGCCAGTACGTTGAAAATCATGTTTATGTGAACTATTTGGTTTGCAATATAAGCGGAACATAGAGGCAAATATTCGAAGCGGAAGTTAGCGCCAAATAGAGTTCAAAAGCTGCTACTACAAGGGATTGTTAACAGCATACGCTGTTCGTAATAATAAAGGCATAAAACAAAAAAATAACATTTAACCTTGTCAAAGAGCCTGCTCTGTAAAAACTAACAAGGGGTGAATTAAAGATAAAAATGAATAATTTGCTGTATAAAGTACACCGGAAGTTTGATGTAACAGAACGGATGCTGTATAGGAACGGAAGCCGATAGGTTATACACCAGTAGAAAATGTAGAGTGAAAAATGTTGTTGGTGCGAGTAAAGTGGTGCTTTATTTGCCGATTAATAACCTCGGCTTGGATTTCTACTTACACTTTAAGGACGTAAGCAACGACGATAATACCTGGGACGAGTCGATTACGAGTTTTCATGGCTAACGCCATAGCTTTATTGTAAACACAGTTAACGTTAGCATGTCTCAGGAATTACTCTGGTGTTTTCATAGCAGCTGCTGATGTTGTAACGCTAAACGAGCAGTTGAAAAAAAAGAAATGGATGCAGTTCCCGGGTAAGTTACTGTGACACGGAAGTCAAATACGTTGTGAAAATGTCATACTGGCAAGAAATGAATTGAGCAATAATCATAAAGAAACCTGTGGAAGAATAGGAAAGGATTTTTTTCTGATCCAGTTAAGCATCATGTTGAAACTATTATATAATTATACTGATACAAATCAATAAACCATGACTTGTCTTATGGCTTCCTTATGGATCTTGATAAAACTGTACAGTTGCCACGGTGTGTGTGTGTGTGTGTGTATATAAATAAATA